>PVIR01010423.1:0-50159 GCA_004026965.1 Petromus typicus | reverse complement strand
TTTGTAGTACAGGTTGGCCCTGAGCTAAGCCTCAAACTCACATCACAGCAATTCTCCTGCCTCTGCCTCCCGAGTGCTGGGATTACAGGCATGAGCCATCATGCCCAGCACTGTGGTATGTGGTACTGATTGCTGCTGGGTGTGAGTCTCCACACCCAGTATTGTATGTGGTTAACCAGGTAATGGAACCTGGGTCCTTGCCCTTTCAAGACAGGCACCAGAACCACTGAGCCAAATCCCCGGCCCTAGAAAAGGTTTTGATGAAGGCCCTTTGTTGGGGCAAAAGCCCTAGAGAATGCATTGCAGAGGGTAGCAGTAGACCAGGACAGAAATCCATAAGAAATAAAAATCTATGTACTACACACAGCATCCATGACCTCGGTTAAAGTGAAACATTGTCCTCTGTAATGGCCATAGAAGAATGCATGTCTTAAGAGTGGTAGCGTAGTTGCATCTCTGGAAAAGTGCCACTTCTAAGTGCTGGCCATAGCCCTTCCACAAGAGACAGCCTGTGTCTCCCAGACCACCACAATTATGCGTCATCCCTGCAGGCCTCTGCCCACAACGTGGGTCAAGATGTCACTATCCACTTAGACACTCTTGTTTAAAGTCCCAAGGGGATATGCAGTACCACAGATGTGAATTTTGGGGAAATGCAGTAGAAAAAAAAGACAGCATTATCCAGAAATAGTAAAACAAAAAGCCCAACTTGTAAGGTGTGATTGAAATGCATGGTATGTGGTTACATTTTTTTAAATTACTGTAAAAGACACATTGCCACTAATCCTCCTCAGAACACTCCCTCTCACTTCATATACACTTATTCTATCATTCTTGCCTCTTTCTGAAGCAGTTCTGAAAGTCCTCTTTCTTGAGTATTTTTAGTTGTACGACTATGGCTACTTTGACATTGGAATCAATTCAAAACATTTACCTTTCACAGCCATCTTAATTTTGGAGAAAAGCCAGAAGTCACATGATGCCAAATTTGGCTCATAAGGTGGATGAAGACATGCAATGTTTTCATGTATGCCATTCCTTCGGACTGTACTCACCCAGCGCTCTTGTTATTTTTAATCATCTCTGGTGAAAACATTCACCAAAGACAACTTCCAGTTCTTCTTAAGAAAGAGGCCAGAATGATGAGATAAATGTGTTTGAAGTGAAGGAACATGTTTTTGAGGAGGACTAAAGGCAATGTGTACTGTAATAAGTTTTTAATTTTAATAATTCACTATACTTTTCAATCTCTACTTCTATAATTAGTATTTTAGAGGTTCTATATATTTGACAGCTCCATAAAAATAAACTAACTACCAATATGCTTCTAAATGATTATTTTGTTGATAAAAAATCCAAAGTACTATTTCCCTTTTTCCCAGTCTCTAAATATAACTTTACTATTATGAATTAATAAATATTATGATCATTTTCTACTGCTCAGAACATACCCTTAGGCCCATTATCACGGTTCTCCTGCCTTTATCCTTACACTCATTCACCCATGCTGGACCATTTTCCAGCTCTTCATGTGCCTCACTTTGACCCCTCGCAGCCCTTGTTCCAACCGAACGTTGACAGAATAGTCGGAATCTTTTCTTCTCCCCATTGCCACATACCCAGGTTCTTCACTTTTTTCCAAGAGCAGCTGCATCTGGAGCCCACCGCTGAACCCTGCTCTATTCAGCCTTTAAAAATAATGTTTCCCACGGGGACCATTAACTTTTTTTTCAATTTGCATTTTTGATCTATATAACTATTATGATTATTTTTATCCTTGGTTAAATGAGTGCAAGTTGTTGAGAGCAGCACTCATTTTTCACATATTCCACATTTCCCTATTTTGTCTCAAAACAGTATCTTCAATTTTATAAATATAATTGTAAAACAACTGCTGAGTTAGTTTACAGTAAGAATCCTGGCTAGACAAAACTAAAATTTGCCAAAGCTGGCAGTTAAAGTTTAGGGAACCTCATCTGACTCCCCACCCACATGCTTTCATATCTATTCTACAATCTCTGACCTATGTAAGCACTGAGAATCTCCGAGGGTGGGCATCTCCATTCACGTCCGTACTTGGAACCCTTCTTTACTTCTAGTGCATAGAACAGCTCCTGATTTGTAGTAAATATTCAGTTAATCAATTCTGTGTCAAATCCGGCCAAATTTAATTTTATCTCATTTACACAAACTATAGCACTTGATCTGAGACTATCCAGAGGATGTGACAACAACCTCAGATGGAATGAGAACATTGGTGGTTGAAAAATCAGCAAGAAACTCCTTTCTGCAGGCCCAAGAGAGATGGGGGCTGCTGTGTCACCACTGCTCTCAGAAGGAGAACCAATGCTTCCATTCCTCAGGATTCAGGCCACGGGGGGAAAAATACATTTACAGAAAAAGATTTCCAACTTGATGGAGATAAGGGCAGGAAGGATGGAGAAGCTCAAGCTCACTGCATTCAAGCTCACCTTGAATGTTACAAGGACCCAGGAATTATCCCCATAGATCATAGACTCAAGGAAGACAGTACTCAGTGTGTCTAGAAAAATTTCTGGGAGGATTTTCAAGTGGTGGGGGTGTCATTAGCTGATAAACTTGGTTATATTGTTTAATGTGATATCATTTTTTTCAAGCAAAAGGATAGCCTTCCCCCCTGAGCTGTATCTCTAGTTCCCCTGTCCCTGTTTCTTTTTTCTTAAGACAAGGTCTGATAAGTTCGTAAGTTATCCAGGCTAGGCTATAATTTGCAACCCCCCTGCCTCAGTCTCTCAGAGTATCATGACCACCTTGTAAATATTAATAGAAAAACACTTAAATTAGAGAATGCCAAAACTAAAGGAGAGTTTAATGACCAACCAGACTGAAATTTTGGCTTTGATAATAAGAGAACTGTCCACTGGCTAGTTGTTGTGGAGACCAGTAACCAGGTGCCCAACACCAGCCTTCTCTGTACCAAAGAGATCCTCCCAAAAGCATAATGTGGAAGGCATTTTTGGGTGGAGCCACACTAGGATGAGGAGAGCCACTTATTCTGATGAAAATCAAGCTGTGGACCCTGATAAGCCAACTCCAGCCGACCACCATTAATGGCTTCTACTAACAAACAAATCAACTATTCCCCATTCCCAATAAAATAAATTTAGAATTATATAGTATCTCAAAAATTTGATTTTGTCTTTAATAAATTAATGGAAAAAAACATACTTTCCTTGAACCCTTAGATCTTGGAGCAAAACAACTTTGAATTGCTTGGACACTGAGAAGTTTATATTTCTATGTCTTTGTTCAGGGGGAAAAGAAAATTCTTGGACAGCAAAAGAAAAACAGAATAAACATAGCTGGAAACTTTCACTTGACAGTAGAAATTCTACATATGTAGTGTGTGTGTGTGTGTGTGTGTGTGTGTGTGTGTGTGTGTTTAATTACAAAGGAGATTTTGTTTTAGTGATGTTCAGCCCTCATTCACTTAATAAATATGCACAAAAGGCCATGACTCTGCCAGAAACTACAGTGCAGACAGAAAATCACTGTGACAGTTCCAGACCAAGTCTAGACATACAACAATGGGGAAAACGAAGGGCTGTTCTGATGAGCTGAGTCCTGAAGAGCTGAGTCCTGAACCACATGAGGCCAGGATGGACTGTGCCCCAGACAGAGGCAAAGGGAATGGCATGTCTGAGGACAGAGGCTCATGAACCTGTAGGAGAAAGGGGGAGTTGGCTAAGGAAGCTGAAAAGAGAGGAAGAAGAGTCTTCTCTGAAGTCTGAGCCTACTCCAGCATGGTGAGGAGCTACCAGAAAAGTCAGGAATGTGTCATGTGACCTAATCCATATTTTAAAACTGCAAGGGCTCTTAAGCAATGTAAGTCCAGAAGAAAAGATAATCAGATTTTAAATATATATATATATATATTCAAAGAGACTAAATGCTATTTTTTTGCCTATCAGATTGGCCAAAGGAAAAATCTTGACAAGGGTGGAGAAACAGCCATTTGCTCATATTTCTGGCAGCAGTAATAACCATTTGGCATAGTATGTTGAAATTATAAATACACATACTCTTGATAGCAATTCCAACTCTCACAATTACATTCTCACCTGTGTAAGGTGACATATGTACAACTTTATTCATTGTAGCATTATTTCCAATAACAAAGTGTCAGGAACAACTAAATTTCACTAGAAGGAAGCTGAGTAAATATATTTTAGTAACAATATGATAGGACACTTTGAACATTTTTAAAGATGGAGCTTCCTTATGTGAAAAGGTCACTGAGATACACTGTAAATACAAAAGTACACATGATATCTTTATAAATAGAAAAAAATATTATATTACATTCACTTTATATGTACAAACTATTTCTGCAATAATATATAAAAGAAAGTCTTCATCCATATGGAAGGGAACTGGGTGGGTGGTAGGGATAGAAAAGCATGTCCCTTCCAACGAAGGCCATTCTCTGTGATCTTGGCACAGTGTTCCATGTAACAACATCAGAGATCCTCAACTGCAAAAGGTCAAGAACTAGATGAAGTAAGAAACTATGCACACAAAAATAACATTCATGAAGTCTGGTTATAGATGTGAGGATCCATACCACAGGGCTTGGAAGTGGGCATGAGGTCAGATTAAAAGTCTCTTTAGGACTGAGAAATGATTGAACTTGTATTTAAATACAAATAGAATTAGACAAAGTAATGAGATATATTGAATAGAGGTGATATGGATGTAGCAAATAGGGGAGAAATGGGAATGTTGTAAATTTCCAAATAAGATCTAACATTGCAAAATACCAGTACTATAGCTTTTTCTCTTTTCTTTTGTATCTGCCTTCTTTCATATTTAGAATATTGATTTGTACCAAAGAGCATTCACTAAGTGTTTATTTACCTTCTGATATCATCTTACCTGAGCTCATGTTTTGGGTTTCTCTTTCTTCACTAAATGTTAACATCAGATGACTTCCCAAAACATACACTATAGCAGAAAATGTGTGCACATACCCAGTTAAAAGCAAGTGACATGCGCCAACTCTCAAGAAGGCATGCAAGATTCCTAACCTACTTCTCCACAAGTCCCTGGACATGTGGAGGGTGCTGCTCCTGTTTCTGCCTTCTAGGCCTCTCCTGTCAGCCCTGCTTGGAGTCCAGACTCTGTGGCTGCTCCACCAAGGAGGTCTACATTCACCCCAGTGAAAGAAATAGGACACAACCCCCACTAGTTTATTTTCAAATGTTCAATGTTTTCTTTGTCCCAGCATATCAATCCCCCTTTCTGACATTTTCTAAGTGAAACATTTGTCTCACACTCCCCCTAGTGACAGTCTCAGGAACACTTTTCAACGACATAAAGCGCATCTTAGAGTATGTGTGGGGGGAAGAGAGAGAGAAATCCAGCCTTAAATGCCTCTTCACTGTTCCCATACTCTTCTAGGCACATTTTTGTTCCCTGTGATTAAAAATAAGTAATTGGAAAGCGAAATATGTAGAAATTAATAGGTTGCATAGAATGCATGTCAATAGCATTCATGTTCAATAGCATTCAATTGTCATAGAATGCATCTGTAGTCAAGATATCACCCAAGAAGGAAAGCAATGGAAGCAAGAAAACTCTAGACATATTGAAAAAAGCAGGAATGAATGTGGAACGTACTAGGTTGTCTCAGTGTGGAAGTTGCACCCGCAGTCCTAAAGGTGAGGCCGTTAATTACTGTCATATTTATGAAGCTCTGCTCTAGAAAACAAATCATAAGGTGTTGTGAGCCTAGAACACTATGGGAAAATAGCTGAAGAGGGCTTTCTTGAAAGTAAAGAAACATGGGATAGCATATAGGACACTGAGCTTTTTTTTCCTCAGAACAATTTCAAATTAATGATTTTTTAATCACTTGAGAGTCAACCTGAGAAATAATGGATTGTTGGACTTTTGAAAAAATTTTCATATCATAAAGGCACAGGAAAAATGAATAAATAATAAACACAGAAAGACATGCTTAATGTCACTTAAAATCTAGCTAAAGCAACAATCATATATATTTTATCTGTTGATTTAGAAATTACTAAATTTAATAATCCAGAGAACTGTCAAGGATATGGAAAAACGGATCCTTCTAAGCTACTGATGGAATCACTGCCGTGTTTGTGAAGGATTGTCTGAACATTATTAATCTCATTCATGATACTGCTTAAGCTTTCTCTCTAGGCATGTGATTCTCCAATATGTACCATCCTCTGACTCAGACATCTCTTTGAACCTTGAACACAAATAGTCAACTGTCAACATCTTCACATTACTGCCTTAACCTGTCTGTAAATCTAGCTTGTTCAAAATGGAACTCAAAACCTCCCAGAAGCTTGGTCTTTGGGAGAATTCCTTGCCTGCTGTACAACAATCTTGTCCAAGTTGTGCTGTCCAAGGATCTCCAAGGCCTCTTTGACATCTTCCTCCAGCTGTTTCTCTTGTTTCTTATTTTAGCACAGGAGTTGACATGATCGTTTCTCACCTGGACAACTACATTGATCTCCCACCTTATGTCCCAACACCCATTCTCTTCCTCTGGAGATATCCTCAGGAGTAAATCACATTTTTTAAAAAGTTGGATCTAATTATGCCAAGATCCATGCTTAACACTTGCTATTGATTTTAAAATAAGGACAAAAACCTTGAATGCAGCCTGAACATTACCTTAGTCTCCTTCCACAGTACATCTCCAGATCCTTCTAGCTCATCCTCTCCTTCATTCTTGTACCTCAGCATTCTGACATCTTTCTCATGCTTAAAACTACTTTTTCTCTCCTTTCATAGGGACTTTTTAATATACTTCTCCTGTTTGAAATTATCTTTCCCCTCTTTACCTACTTGTGTCTTAAGACATAATCTCAAAGCCCCAGGGAAGTCCCTTTTACTATAGTTTTCTTTTGTCACTTTGTGTACAAAAGCACGAAACTATGTTCATTTCTTAATGAAATTTAAGTCATCTGTAATTACAGCTAAATATATGCGGTTATTTTAATTCTATCTTTTCCTGCTTCTGGTATGTAATCAGGGCAGCAAAGACTTGTCTTTCCCAATCAATACAGGCCAGTGAAGTAGTGACAGGTGTAAACTGTATGTCTGTGTATAGGTATGTGTTTGTATGTAGAAAGTGTGAAGAAGAAGAAGATGCACAATAATTATTTTTGTTTGGATCATAAATGTTGCCCCTGAAATTCAAGTGTTGAAGTCTTGGCCATCGACTCAGCAGTGCCCAAGGTGAGGTCTTAGGAGGTGGCTAGATCTGGAGGACTCTGATCTGATGAATGGAGTAATCTGTTTATAGATCAAAAACTATTAGGAGATGATAGAAATTTGAGGAGGTGGGACCTGGTTGGAAGAAGCAAGTCCCTGGGAGCCTGACCTCTGAAAGATGTACTTTGTTCCCAGTGCCTTCCTCTCTCTGCTGCTTCCCAGCTGCCTGTGTGCAGCATCTCTGTTCCATCACACACTCCCTGCTGTGATGTTCTGCCTCTCTGCAGGCCTACAGTGATGGACTGTGACTCTGGACTGAAACCATCATCCCAAATAAACTTCTTCTTTTTAGGTCATTTATTTTGGGTATTTTGTCATATAAACAGAAGGCTAACTAATACAAAAATATCAACAGTAGTTACCTCTAAGTTATGTAAAATGATTTCTGTCATCTTAATTTTTCTGCATTTTAAGTACTTTATGCAGTGGTATTCATTTATTTGTAAAAAGACAAAATCATTACATGTTAAAGGTTTATTAGACTAAATCAGGGGAAATGACTAACAGCTTTCCATATCATATACGAATGGACCACAAAAGATTACCAGAAATAGTGAGTAAAACTTAACACTATAACAAAAAGTCCAGGATGAAACTATAAAACCAATAGCCATTAAGTAAATAACATAAGAGGAATTTTTTCAAAAAAGTCTCAGATGACAGCCTTAAAGACATTTGGGGAATAAAATAGTAGAAGAAAATTCTCTGAGTCAGAAAAAATATCAAGTCTTTTGACATAAGAGACCCACCAATAGCCAGAGTTAAGTCCAGAAAATGAGAGGAAGGTGATTTAAAATACAAACTTAGGTAGGCACTCCATAAAATTAATTAACCAACAATAAAGAAAATTCTAAAACTTCTAAGTGGAAAGATGAGCTATCTAAGAGAATCAAAATATTCTGTAGTTTAGAAAATAGTCACAAATAATTGCTTATAGAAAATTTATCTTAACTCTAAAATTCATTAAGCAGTGAAATCGTCAGTAATCCATATTTAAAAACAAGATAAAGACCAAGATAAATAGGCATTATCATCCATGTGTTTTATTTTTTAAAAATCTTAGCATTTATTTTAAGAATGTTGTTAATTATAAAAATAGACAACATAATTCATTCATTTAAAAATATATTTTGTATTAAGAACTACCCTAGGAGCTAGGTATATAGCAATAAAGATAAAGGACTAAAAATAATATAAAGACAGTGTGTATGGATTACTGCCTATCTTTCAAATTTCCCTCTTACAAAAAGTGTGAGATAATGGGTCAGGGATTTGGCTCAGTGGTTCCAGCACCTGCCTTGCAGTGCAAGGGCAGGGGCTCAATCCCTGATAACCACATACAGCAATGCTGAGCGAGGAGACTCATGCCCCCCACCAATCAGTACCACACACCACAGTGCCTCGCATGGTAGCTCACACCTATAATCCCAACACTTGGAAGACAGAGGCAGGAGAATTGCTGAGAGTTCAAGGTTGAGCACAGGGCCAGCTTGAACTACAAAAGCGAGACTCTGTCTCAAAAAAAAAAAGAAAAGAAAAAAGAAAAAAAGCAACTGTGAGAAAGCTGGAGAGGAAAAGTGGGATCAAGAAAGATTATTGGTGCATTATAAAAATAACGGTACCTTTGAAAGACAATGGAAAGATATTCAAGAGAGAGAAATTAATTGGTGATGCAAGAATGAAAAGGTGAATTTCTGGAGCCATATCTTCAGGAAGGCAAAAGGGAATAGGACCTTAGGCGGAATGGAAAAGACTAACCTTGGCTAGAAGCATTGAGAGTTCAGCAGGGAACAGGAACACAGGCCCTTTGAGAGAAGGGAGACGCACGCTGAGACACTGTGGTCATAAGAGCTGGTGTGAGACTTCTCACCACTTTCTCAGGGTCGTGTACTTGAGCAGAGCATGGAAGTGGGAACAGAGGACAGGGTGACATCTGTAGATGACTCAGAAAAGACCAAATATAGAAAGAAAACAAATTTAGCCATGATGCTTAATTCTCTTTAATGAACTCAGTGAAGAAAGGTTACTCATTTGCTTTAAAATTAATTTCCTATTCCATGAAACTATGACATTTCTTGCTTCCATAGTAAGATACCATATTAAATCAGGAAATTAGAGTATAACTTAGGATCATAGAGGTCAGTTGCAGAAAAAGCAAAGAACATGACTATGTCTGGTAAATAGAACTAAATAGAAAGGAATATACAAATTTTATGCACCTCAAGATCTTTTGATTCATGCCTGTATGTATATACATGTATTATAGCAAAAAAGTAATTTAAGGGCCAGGGATCTAGCTCAGTGGTTCCAATGCCTGTCTTGCAAGTGCAAGGGCCCAGATTTGATCCTCAACAACCACATACAATACTGGGCATGGAGACTCACACCCACCAGCAATCAGTACCACATACCACAGTGCCGGGTGTGGTTGTCACACCTGTAATCCCAGCACTTTGGAAGCAGAGGCAAGAGGATTGCTATGAATTTGAGGCTGAGCTCAGGGAAAGCCTGGACTACAAAGTGAGACCCTGTCTCAAAAAAAAGTAATTTAAGAGGTCATGAATAGTATCTTTGAGTCAAACAATGTATATATGTTAATAAATGGAATTTATATATTAAATCTTATTCATTAGTTTCAACATTTAGAGACTACATATTAAAAACTGAACTCAAACATAATCAAGGAATATGATGCAAATATTATAAACACTGATAATATAAAAAATCAGTATAATAGTATCAAGAACCAGAGGAGTGAAAAGAAAATAAAAATATGCTAAAATTCATCTTCACACAAATCTAATAAATGCTATCTGGAATTTATAAATCAAATTAAAACAATCCTAAAGAAAACTAACGACTAGGGAAAGTTAAAAAGTAATACTATAACCAACACATTTCATAAGTTGAGAAGGACATATAGACATTGATTAAAATTTTCATTCTTCATTTTATGCATCACTGGGTTAATAGATATAGCCAAAAGTTGATTGCTATGGCTTGTATCTATTTGTCCCTCCAAAGACTTATGAGTCCACAAGTAGAGCTTTACCAAAATAGCTGGATCTAAGGCGTGTGATACTGGGATCAAGAGCCTGTGGTTCTAAATTTGTCCACTGAATGATTTAGCATAGCTTAGGGTCTGGATATTGGGAAGACACATCCTGGGGGTGAGTGACACCAACCAGTAGGCCTACACCTGGTGGAATATAAAGGGAAAGGGGAGGCAGGCTCATTGCTGCTGCTCTGCCCTTTGTTGCTCACTGCCTGCTGCCTGCCATACCATGTACTGTTTCTCCTGTGATGTCCCTTAGCCATTTTTCGCTGCCTTAGAGCCAGTCGACTATGCACTGAAACCTCTGTGAACTGTGAGCTAAAATAAACCTCTCTTCCTTAATTGTGTATGTTAGGTATTTTGTCCTCCCATCAAGAAAAATAACTAAGACATTGATAAAACAAAAATTAGAGTGTAACTGAAGAATATAGCAAGTAAATACAGAAGTAAAAAGCTATATGGCTGTTTCTGGTTAATAAAATTAACTAAAGAAGAGATAGGAAGGGAGAGATATCTTTTTTCAAATTTTATACATTTCAAAATAATTTATCTGTGTATCTATATAGATATAGATATTCATATATCATTTTAAAATGTGAAAAAAGAAGGAGTCATGAATACTATCAGAATTAATACTCCAGTTTATTTTTTTTAAAAACCTGCTGAAGTCTAGTTCCCTTCAAAACTGACTCGCTAACATGAAAATACAGTTTTTCATCAAAGACTGTTTTAAGAAATGACCATTAAAATTATTTTCTATAAAACTTTTGTTGAAAATATCTTTGATTACATAATATAGCATTCACTATATAGGGATTAAATGAATCTCTTTTAATATCAAAGCTGAATTAAACTTTTCTTCTGCACTGAAGGTGGCAGAATCCTTACCTGGAATATGAGAGGTCTTGGGCCCAAACTCCAGAACATTCAGAGACAAAATCTTAGCTTTTGATGAAAGGTTATTTTTTCCTGTAATTAAGAAAATTGTTAGCTGACTATGCTTGCCTTTTTGACCATGAGGTAAATCTAGGTGATATTCAGAATTTGGATACTGTAATATTTAATTCACAGCCAAGTATATTAGTTGTCTAGAGCTATCAAAGCCCACTGAACAATTAATTTTTCTGTGACTTTAAGGGATACATGGGCTAAATTTTGATGTGGCCGTGTAAAATACAAAGCAGGATGCTCCCAAAGATTCTCAGATGAGCTAGGTCAAAGTTTGAAGCAGACATTCAGAAGGAAACTTCTGCTACAATCAATAGAAATTCCAATATAAAGGAACATTTACCCGTAGTAAGAGCTGCCAAAGGTGGGAACAGACACCCTATTCTCAGGCATTTTTCCTTGGGGTGAGCTCTAGAGGGAAGGTGACAGAACACACATTGCAGCATTCCTCACCAGCAGATAATGTTGCCGCTGTGCCTGCCTCTAATCTTCCTAGTGTTTGAAAAATATGACATGATTTCATTGCAAATTCCAGGGATGGAAACTAGATACCTAAATTTTTTCCTTGTCCTTTCCTCCTTCTCTAATAGAAAGTAAGAATACTTCACTGAATGCCTGCTTTTCCTGTAGCCTTTGTCTTCTTGGTGATAACTTACTTTTAGTCCTTCATCAATTAAATGGATTAATAAGAAGATATTTGTAAAAGAAATAAATTAATTTTGTAGCTAAAACAAAATTTCTGGATGTTACAAAGATAGTTGCAGTATTAAAAGTGGTACATCGTTCCCCATGAGGTTACCTCAGTATCATATTTGGCTATAGATCAAGGATGGACTACTGACTTCTGCTGGGTTGTTGTTGTTTTTTGTTTGTTTGTTTGTTTGTTTGTTTGTTTTTGAGACAGGGTCTCACTTTGTAGTTCAGGCTGGCCCTGAGCTCAGCCTCAAACTCATATCACCCCAATCCTCCTGCCTCTGCCTCCCGAATGCTGGGATTATAGGCGTGAGCCACCACGCCCAGCACTGTGATATGTGGTACTGATTGCTGCTGGGTGTGAGTCTCCACACCCAGTGTTGTATGTGGTTAACTGGGGATTGAACCCGGGTCCTTGCACTAGCAAGACAGGCATCAGAACCACTGAGCTAAATCCCCGGCCATGACTCCTGCTGTTTTGAGACAAGTGATGGTAAATGTCTACTATTTATGACACTGAGTTCAATTTATATCCTTCTCTTCATAACTTGCTGAATTCTACATAGTATTAATCTATTGTGTTAGGGGTCATAGTTAGTTAAGTAGACATGGTCATTCGGCATTGTAAAACAGAGTCATTTCTGAGTTTTGAATGGGTTAGCAAAGACTCCAAGAAAAAATGTTTGAGAACTTAAATCATTTAAAGAATCTTACAGAGCAATGCCATACAAGGGCATAGAACAGAACTTGACTCAACCACCGGGAATTGCAATGACTCATTCAGACCAATAGAGGCCTCAGTACCTCGTAACCACAACATCTGCACAGCTCCCTTTGCACCTCTTCTTGGAGTGGAGGCCTGGAGCTAAGTAAGGCAGACACACAGGAGCTCTGGGCTGAGGCTGACGCGATGAAAGGAAAGTGAGCACTGAACAGTCAAACCTAGACACAATCTGTGTTCAGAAAAAATATCTGTAAAACTTCACCCCTCTCTCTACTTTTGCTTTTTCTTTTTTTTTTCCATTTTTTCCTTGGCTCTTTCTATGGAGAAAGTTCATAACATTTTGTGAAGTTCACCCTACAAAGGAATTTTTTACTTTTTAAATGTTAAGGTGATACCATCTTTTAAAAATGACTATGCATCTTTTTATATATTCCTAAAATATACCATTTTGTGTTAGACTACCAACAAAAAACACTGTGCTCAGATCACCATACAAAATCTCTACCCCAATTTAGTTCATTAACTAATGTCCTTTCCCAGAATATATTCAGTACTATGGTACTGTTGAGGAAGATTCAGAAATGAAAGACATTCCTTTTGTCAAATAGTTTAACTTTTAACAAAGCTTTAAATTCTGTTAGCGAGACAAGATATGTGTATGTAGTAGTGATAAACTCTAGTAATACAATTTGTTTTAAACGACAGAGTACATTCTCCAAAAGTCATAAAATGCTAAAGAAAGACAGAAGCCTAAAATGATCTGAAAAGCAACTATGAAAAAAAAAAAAAAATAGAAGTCAGCAAAATAGAACCAATTTCCCCAGACAGAAGAAATGGAAGGCATTTGAACTGGAACAAGGTATGGAAACTAAAAAAGTAGACAGAAAACTACTTAGAAACTAACAAGATAGAGTGAATGACTAACTTCCAGGATGCACTTACATTTCTTGTGAAAAGATGCATCCAATTTAACTTTAATTTAAGCAATTTGAGATGGCAATCCTTCCATCTCTGCTCCTTCCAAAAATTCTAAAAACATATGAATAGAGACAAAAATTTCCAATAAGTTCACTAACAGCCCTTGGTTATAAATAGGACAAGATTTCAACTATTGAGTAGTGCAAAAAACAACTTCACTTTTCATCAGCTACCTTATTGTGTTCTGTTTTGCTATTACCAGTTAAATCCACCTTGGTGGTTCATAACAAGTTTCCTAGGACAGTTCACAAATATTAACTTGAGAGATTTTTTTTAATATATTTGTTGGTGTGTGGGTTTGACACTGGGTTTGACAATTCATAACATTTTTTCATTACCTATTATTTGAAAACAAGACTCTGATGATTGCCTGCCCTCTGTGCTCTAGATAAAAATAGTAAAGAGAACATCTTGACCTAAAAATACATGCCAGGCCAATACGCAGACAAATGGCAGGGTGACAAAACAACCTTCTCCCTTGTCCTTTTTCCTCTCCTACTCTCCCCACCTTTCTCTTCCTACTTTCACTCATATGCCTACTTTTTAAAGTGATACATGACTGTATGCCACCTACTGAGGAGGCTGAAGCAGAAGAATTAAGGGCTCAAAACCAGCTTGTGCAAATTAAGGTGAGCTTGTCAAGGAATAAAATTAAGATTCAACCTTCAGTTACTGAAGGGAAGAAAAAAGTATCATTGTTTATAAAGGGAGGAATAACCTTGAAGTTGCTTTGTGGAATTCTCAGCCCCCAACGTAATAGGGATTATAGGGAACACCAAATTAATACTTAATAGAATGTGTCATACGAATGACATTTAGTCTCCCCCAAACCTGAAGTCTGCCTGACTCATCAGGGTCAAGTTCATACCTCCATCTTCATGTCTGTAGCAAAGGTAGTAAAATAAAATGTGGTTGGAGCCAAGCACCAATACATAATAAAGATTCTGATATTGTATGTAGAAAGATGATATCTTGACTATTAATGAATCTTTACGCTATTCATTCTGTCCTGAAATCTCTTTTTGATTCCTATAATTCTCAACCTAGATGTACAAAAGAATTATATGGGAAGATTTTCAAAAGACTGATGCCGACACTTTACCCATTAAATCAGAGTCTCTGAGAATGGGGTCCAGGCACTGTTTGGAAGGAGCTCACTTCTTCACATGGCTCTCAGATGTAATCAGTGTAACTGCTGATGACAGCGAGTGGAGTCAGACACACTCATGTGGCCTCCGTGAGAATGACTTGGTCTGGGTTGCAGAGTGAAGTGGAAGACGCCCTTGTATTGGGATTGGAAGAGCGGCTGGAGCAGAGGGCGGAGGGAGAGCATGTCTGAAGCTGTAATCCGCTCCAAGAGACTCACTGCAACTCAGATATAATCTTGAACACCTGTGTAATATGAGGCTGCTTGGACCACCAGCCTTTCAGTGTTTCCTGGTTAGAATTCTACTCCCATGAAGAGTGTTCATTTCTTTCCTCTTTATTTACTGAACTATTTTTTTCTCAGTGTGTACTTGCAAAATTCCCATGTAATAATTGTAATTCACTGAACACCACATTGTCCCAGACTTGCCAAAACTAGTCCCCCACCCCATATCAAAAAGATTTGACATCATCTTTTCATTCCAAGTACTGTACTTTCCTACTCTCACATTCTGTCAGATGTTCCATGCTCATTATAAACAATTTACTGAGACTGATAATTAGTTAAAAGTTCAAGACAGGTTTCTTTCCTTTGACAAAACTATACAATCCATCCATCATTTCCCAGCTCTCTCATCAGGACACACAGTCAATGATATAAATAAATTAAAATAGAAAACTTTGACAATAAGTTAATACTGAGAAACTGGGCTATTCTAATACTACCTAATATCTTTCATGGCCCATGAAGAGATTTCTATAAGTCAACACTGCAGTTCTTACAAGAAGAATAAGAATAAAGGGAAATTAGGCTGGAAACTCCAGGGAAAGTAACATTTATATCTCTATATTCTTCAGATTTCAAATCAATGAATTAACATAGTATGGTACTTTCTGAAAGCTAGACTATCATATCACTGTTGCCGAGCAAATGCTTTTCTATAAATTAAATATATAAGAATAAATATGTGAAAAAAGGAATAAAACTATGTCTTTATTTAACGTAGAGATTAAAACATTAACTGATCAAATTCTTCCCTTAATTCATGTATAAATGTTCTAAATCTAATTTTGGTAGCTGCTATGGTTTATGTTTAGATGTCCCCCAAGCCTCATGTGGTCATAGCTGGGGCTTTCACAGGTGACTGGATCTAGAGTTTAAGATGCTGGGACTGAGTATGTGATACTAGGAGTAAGGGTGTGTGATTACTAAGTTAGTCCACTACTCAGTTTGGGCAAATAGCCTAGGGGGAAACATAAGAGACAGAAAGAGGGCTGCTGTTGTCTCATCACTTGCTGCATGTTGCTTTGCTGCCTTCTGCCTGTCATGAACTGTTTCTTCTCCATAACGTTCCACCACACCACCTTGCCTTGAAGCAAGTTGATTATAGACTGAAACCTCTACATACTGTGAGCTACAGCAACCTTTTCCACTTTTACCTTTGAGTACTGAGAATTTTTGTCTCGGCAACAAGAAAAAGTAACTAAAACAATAGCTTTTAACTTATTCTTCAAACTGATTTCAAGACCACTCCAGAGCAACACTCAAGATTTTTTTTTCATGTGCCATTTCTCTTCCTTACCTTTATTATATCTGCTATCTTTGCAAGGGTGGAAAAAGAGGTTTTCAGTGTGATAATGTGATTATAATTTCATTATTATAATGACTATTTGTGGGGGTAAATACTCCCTCATTCCTTTTTGTTTGATTTTGTTGTTTAAAAAAAAAAAAAAAAACCAAGACTACCTTTATACCTGCTTCAGTATAAATTCCATTAAAGTGAAAGATATACTATTGCATGATTTAAAAATATTTTCATTATAAAAATTTTCAGGCTCATTTTATTTTTATGGTTAAAAATAAGTTTTAAAATACAACAAAGAAGCCATTGATAATTCTACCACCTAATGATAATTACTGCAAATATCTTGAGGTATACCTTTCCAAAAGGTTGTGTTGTGTATGTGTGTGTGTGTGTGTGTGTGTGTGTGTGTGTGTGTGTACATCTTACCTCTGTTGGTGTCTAGAAGCCCTAGTCTTCCCTCAAATCTTGTGGGTCCAACACCATGAAACAATAAGAGATGCAGCTCCTGCCAGCGGGTAGGGGCTGAAATTCCTCTTGTTGCATTTGTCTTGCTCCTGTGGTTGTTACTTGCTACAAGAAGTCTTGTGTTGCTGTGAGTATCTGAAACTGAAACCTATCAACTTTTCTGAATTTGTGCAATTTGCAAGACCAGGCAGCTTCTTTAGTTCCCCTATTTGTGCTTGAGCTATCTATTCAAACTTTGCAACCATACTGCAGGGACACAGTCTATCTCTTAATAAAGAACCTCTCCTCCCTGAGCCACTAAATACATACTGACTTCCTGGCCTATCTGCCCGTCTGCTTATGAGCCTTTGCTCCAGACTTCAACTGCAACAATCCACCCACCAAATTGTATTTCTGGGGTTAAAGTGTCAGGATAATTTTCATGAGGATCTAGAGGGTGGATTCCCCTGATTTGGGTGCTCCTGGGTCCTATCAGTTTCTTTTTCCACCAACCCTCTGCTGATTCCAAGTCTTTAACTCATTGAGTGTGAATATGTTCTTTTTTTCCTGTCATATGTTTTCAACCATTTGTTTTCCTGTTTTATTTAAAACTAGCTACTCTTTATGGAGCACTGGGTTATTTCAAATGCAACAGAAGTATCAGTGACAGTATTTTAATGAATTCTCTAGTAATCTGTCAAAGCAATGAAAATTTACATCAACACCCACGAACACGGTACTCACACACACTCAGTCCCACCTGACACAAATTAACTCCCACTTCACAGCCTTGTCAGCAGGAACTTCAGAAAGAGGATTGAAAAGAGTGGAGAAATAACTGAGGGAGATTTTTTTCATATCATATTTTTCCTTTCAGGGAGGAGAAGGCAAATTAAGTAGTGTTTTATCCACCAATGTTAAGATATCTTTCTTTTAAGGTGTTTTTACCTGGCTCTGAAGAATTGTACTGGCTACTTTTTATTACCTTTAAACATTAGATAATAATCCTTCTTTATCATAGTTTTAGTTTTCTCCAGATCACATATATGGGAGGTTATTTAAAAAGCAAAGAGACACAGTTGTGGGGCCTCAGATTTAGCCTAGTGGTTCCGGTGCCTGCCTTGCAAGTGCAGGTGCCTGGGTTTAATCCCTGGTAAACACATACAACAACAATGCTGGGCATGGGGACTCACACCTACCAGCAATTAGTGTCACATACCACAGTGCCAGGTATGATGGCTCACGCCTGTAATCCCAGCACTCAGGAGGCAGAAGCAGGAGGATTGCTGTGATTTCAAGGCTTGTCTGGGCTACATAGTGAGCTCAGGGCCAGCCTGACCTAGAAAGTGAAACCTTGTCTCAAAAAAAAAAAAAAGTAACAGACACACCTGAACAAGCTCAAGTAGCAAGACTGTCTCTTAAAAACAGAAAAGCTCAGGCAGGTATCTTGTGGTGTGCTGAGTCATTGTTTCCCAAGTGGTACATGTTTTTCTCAAGAAGAAATAACACTGTTTCTGAGATGGTTTAGCTAATAAGCACATTGTACTGGAGCAGTCAAGAAGAATTCCCAACCATATTTCTGTTTTGTTTTTGTTTTGTTTTGAGACAAGGTCTCGGTTTGTAGTTCAGGCTGGCCCTGAGCTTAGCCTCAAACTCACATCACACTAATCCTCCTGCCTTTGCCTCCCAAGTGCTGGGATTACAGGCATGAGCCACCATGCCTGGAACTGTGGTATGTGGTACTGATTGCTGCTGGGCGTGAGTCTCCATGTCCAGTATTGTATGTGGTTTCGGGGGATCGAGCCTGGGCCCTTGCGCTTCCAAGACAGGCGCCGGAACCACTGAGCTAAATCCCCGGCCTCCCAACCATATTTCAACCCCACCTGTGGGCTCTTCTCTTGAAGGAAGCCAAGCATGTATACAAAGGTTGAACCCTCCATACAAGGAGAGTGTCACTACCAGTTATGGAATGAAGCATCATTATTCACTTCTTCCCAGCAGCTTTCACAGGTATCAGATTCCCAGCACAGGAGATGAAGATGAGTAGAGGACAACCTCAAAGAAAACTCCTGTCTAAGAGCTAAAAAGAGAAGTGAATGGTTGACACAAATTAGCTCCCACTTCACAGCCTTGTCACCAAGAACCCTACTAAGCAGGAAGACAGATACCTGTCTGTATCTAATAGGCCAACTTCTTCTCAGCCCTAGCCTATTAAGATCCTGTGGAAATGACTTCCCCATATTCACATAGATTTTGAGGCTTTATTAGATAAGGTGGAAGGAAATTTGGATACTTATGAGAATTCTGCAGATGTTTAAATGTTGGCAATTGGCTAAGTATTTTCAAACCTCGAGCAAGCCCAGAAATACACATGTGCAGGCCAGATGCAGCCCTCAGACTTCTAGTTTGTGAGCTGCATTCTAGAGTATGAGGAGGAGGAAGAACATATGGCAGCCTAGTGAGTACTTTCTGCATCCATCCACAGGGCCCAGCACATGTCATCTATGATCATCAGGGACAAAGGGAAGCAAAGATACTGTTTAATTATGTCCAAACTACTCAACTTGTTTATAGGCCTTTACTTAAGATGTTAGACCGACAGATAGATGGGTGGATAGAATAGCTCCAGTAGCTCCAAGGAAAGCCCAGAATCCTCGCAAACACATGGAAACTGAGCCTCCCAGGATCTCCACAAACACAGGAAACTGAGCTGAATAGCTCAATAGCTCCAAGGAAAGCCCAGGATCCTCACAAACACATGGAAAGTGAACAACACTCTGCTGACCAACCAATGGGTCACAGAAGAAATTAAAGAAGAAATTGAACAGTTCTTACAACTAAACAATAACCCAATACAACATATAGAAATTTATGGGACACACTGAAAGCAGTTCTATGAGGAAAATTCATAGCAGTGAAGGCCTACATCCAGAAAACAGAGCAAGCTCAAATAAACAACTTAATGCTGAACCTCAAAAGACTAGAAAGAGAGGAGCAAGACAAACCCATAGCTCACGCTAGGTAAGAAATTATAAGGATCAGGGCAGACATTAATGGAATAGAAACTAAGAGAATGGTACAAAAAATCAATGAATCGAAGAGTTGGTTCTTTGAGAGGATAAACAAAATAGACCCTTAGCCAACCTTATTAAACAAAGGAAAAAAAAAGGCTCATATCTATGCTATTAGGAATGAGAACAGAGAAATTACTACCTACCCAGAGGAAGTCCAGAGGAAAATAAACACCTATTTTGAAAATTTATACTTTAGTAAAATGGAAAATGCAGAAGTTTTTTAATAAGATGAGATTCCATTTGTTGATTTCCTCTGCAGTTCTCATGCTAGAGAGATTTTGTTCATAAAGTCTTTCCCTAAGCCAGTGTCTCCAGAAGTTCTACCTAACCTGCTTTCCAGCAGGTTTAGTGTTTCTGTTTTAATATGTAGGTCTCCAATCCACTTTGATTTTAGTTTAGTACATGGCTGTCATCATCCCTGACAATAGTTGAGCTCAGGGAGAAGGCAGCCTCCACCTGTCCTCCACCTAATCCGTGACCATGGGAGCTGTGGCCAATACTATCCATCCACAAGGACTTGGGCTACCTTCAGTATATAAATTCACAGCAGCACTTCTATTGCCCCATCTGAAGTGGACAGAGCCTTTATTTAATGTTACACTTTAAACTGGACCAATGTCTGTTGCCCAGGTAATACTAAGAAATAGCACATATTCATGAGAGTTAGTTTCCTATGAAAAGGTATTTGGGGAGGATATAGAAAATCTTCACAAATATGTTTCCACTGTAGTGTGGGTCTGAGAAATATATTTCTGGGGGGTCTGAGAAGCGAGGAGCCCTCCCTCAGAAAGACCCTCCACCTTCCTAGCTCTCTGTGCCCTCCCTCCAGCAAGGAATGTAGAAGTGGAGCAAGACTGACTCAAAGGCAAAGTTTTCCTAAACAGACAATGAGGAAGTCAGGTCGCCCGGTGCAGAATGAGGAAGTTAGAATTGTATATAGTCTCTGCCAGAGGATTATTTATAGAATGATGAAAGTAGAGACCAAGAAGGGGATAGCTGGAATGAGCTTCTCAGTCTGATGTCTATTCTTTCACATACTTACAGCCTTATACTTGTCTGAGGTGAGTTAAAAGTTATGGGGGTTCAGTGATTGGTGTACTCTAGGCCAATCAAGACCTTAGCCTTTGTGGCTGGCTTGAATTGTTGCTAGGGTGAACCATTGCTAGAGTGAGTTAAAGGTCATGAGATCTAAGGGCTTCCAGTAAGTGTATGTAAGTGGATCGCTAAAAATAAGTGGTCCACATCTTCATAGGTTTTATACAGGGCAATTTCCAGTAAGCAGATGGTCATTTCTCTGTTTGCCTGGTCAGCCATGCCCTCCATCTCTGCCTATGTCCCCCTCTATCTGTCCCTACACTATCATGAAAGTAACAGGTCTGCACTCCACTCACACCCTCTCTGCTCCAGCCTGCCTGGGCCCTGTGCTGCTTTTGATGAAGTAGAAACAGGTACTAACCGGACATCTTCAGGAACACATTTAGAATCATCTTGCAATTGTTGTATTGACTTGTAATGGCCCTCTGCCACTTTTAAAGTATCTTTCTTTTTATGGTTGTTAACTTAAATCCTGTTTTACAATTCAGAAATTCTGTCCTAACCTTTGTTCAAGCTATTGCAAATATTTTCAATGGAATTTTTAATCTGCTGGATATCTGTGTGAATCATTTTGTGGATTCCTTTTCTTTACTACGTTGGTCATTCATGGCTTCCATTGTTTTCCTAAGTTTCTCAATTTTTTATCTGTGCTACTCTGGATTCATTGAGCATGTCCTTCACTTTACTCGTTTCTCTCTTGCCTGAGAGATTTTCTCTATAACCTCACTCATCTGTTTCTTTACTTCTACTTCTATCATTTCAGGAAATTCAGGTCATTGGCTTATGATTTCTTCTATCTTGTCCCCTGGACTTGTCTTGAGTGGAGTAGAGGTCTAGGGTAGCATTTTGCTTCTGCACCTTGTCATTTTCTGTCTTTTTAAATTTAGTTTTATTCCCAGTGTGAATGCTTTTAAATTTCTTATTGCAAAAAGATTTATCACTAGTATTGAGGCTTCCCAGGGAAATGTCTGTTCCTCAGAGATGTCTTCTGGGCATTGGTGATTCCTGATCTTTATGTCTCACCCAAGATTTTACCTTGTCAATTTATTTTTTTTTCCTTGTCAATTTATTAAGGATAAAAAATTTCTGTCTATTTGACTCAGCACCCAATCTTTTGGTACTGGATTATGGTGATGTTTAAAACCCCAGACAATCACAATGTTGTTGTACACGAGATAATAAGTGGTTTCAATATGTATACTATACTGACTCATGTAATATAATTAGCTATAATAATAGCACAAAGCATAGACTAAAAACTGATAAACTGTGGTAACAATTGATTAATATTCTGAGTCAACTTTAGCTGCTGCTATAAATATTTTCATTGTCTCATGTGAGAAAGAAAAGGTAAAATTTATGAAATCTAACTCTACCCTTGAGTTATGGGACGATAGATGGGAATGTTTTGATCTGATGTTAAAGAATGTTTGACATTCAGAAAGAAAGAAGAAACTTGGTACACTAGAAAGCAACTTCTCTGATTTAATGCTTATAAAAATTGTCAAAACATGAAAGTGGAAGAGTAAGATGTACTAACTTTATACACAAACCACAATCAACGTTTTCTGTTTCTTTTTCAGTTCCAACCTTGAACTCACTCACACTACTCCATCTGTAAGCTGTATCTTCTAGAATTAAATATAAAACTACCTGGAAGGGAGTAGAGGATCTCCTGATTATAATGAAATCAGATGAGCAAGAAAGGGAAAAAATAGTACTGATATTTTACAGTAAAAATTTGTCATGACTGATGGAAATGACTACTTACAGAGCTGGAGATTTGTCCCTTCATTGCCTAGTAAGTTGTTTGCATAACTGCATTGATTAACCAAGCTGAATGTATTTTTTCCTCTAGAGTTTTGTTGCTGGTACTGACTTCTAGTTATTAAAAATCCCATGAGTAGAACATATTTTAATGATGATGGAGTTAGGCAATTGAGTTGATTACAAAAGAAACTATGCAGTAACATTGCTAGAATGTTCATAGTAGCTTTGATGGTCATAACCCATAAGTAGAGACTATCCAAAGTTCCAATAATAGTACAATTAGAAAACAAATTGTTAGTCACACAATAAAATAGCTCATTGGTTCCAGCATTTGCCTGGCAAATGGAAGGTTCTAAATTTGATTCCAAATAACCACATATCACAGTGCCAGGCATGGTGGCTCACCTCTGTAATTCCAGCACTCAGGAGGCAGAGGCAGGAATACTGCTGAGTCTGAGACTATCTGGAACTGCAAAGAGAGACCCTGTCTTGAAAAACAAACAAAAAGATAGTACATACTGAACTTTGTATCCAGTGGCTGCCTGCCTTTTTAAATATTACAACAAATGTATATATATATATATATGAATTTTTTGTTGTATGATCTGAAATCATAAAATTTTAGATAAAATTCACTAACTGGAAAATGAATTTTACGGAATTTAAACTGGAATTTTATTGATTGATTTGTTCTATCTTATCTGCTACCAATACAATCTACATGGAAATATTAAAGGAAAAATACAATCCTAGAGATGGACACTAATGTACTAACCAATGTGATGATATTTGGAGACTGGGCCTTTGGGAGAGAATTGGAGCTAGTTGAGATCATGAGACTCCTTTGGGATATACCACAGAGTATTTTCTCTGTTTTCCTGTCCCTGTCACTTCTCTCCTCTCTCTTCCCCTTCTTCTCCACCTCCTTTTTTTTGTCTTCTCTCTCTCTCTCCCTGTCCTCCCCCGCCCCCGCTTGCAATCTGAGGACACAGTACAAAGCCAAGTATCTGTAGGCTCAGAAAAGGATCCTCATCATAGCCATATCATGGTGGTACCCCAGTCTGAGACTTCCAGCCTAAGCCACTAAGTCTGTGACATTTTCTTTGCCAGACTGAGAAGACTAAAACAGAAAATTAGATATGTGTAAAAGAGATCCATTTCAATCTAAGGCAATGTAGTTTCAAACTGGAGATAGTGCAATCTTTTGAGTTGAAGCAATAAACTTTGGACTCTATTAAATATAGTCTTAATTACTGGTTTTATTGGCTAAGAGCAAGAATCTCTTACCCTAACATGCTAGGATTTTCTGAACACCTAGTTTAGTGATGCACACTAGATATTCTCTCCCAATGCTAGATGATAGCAATGAGCACAGCCCCAGTTAATGCATGGTCATGAGGATAAAAGCCCTCTTCATTTTACTTCATTGCTAAAGTATGTCTGTAGCTTAGGTATATTAAATACATTTATGTTACTTTAAACTTATGATGAGTTTATTGGGTAGTAGCCTCACTGTAAGCTGAGGATCCTTTGGAATTCTTTCTTTTTAGAATGTTGTCCTTGGAACTCAGCCATAAGCCAGTGAAGCTAAACAGTTTCATAGAGCAGTGCACATGAAGGCAGAGGTGCCGGGCCAAGAGCTCGAACTATGCTCCTGTCTGGCAGCCAGAATCAGCTCTGAGCCATGCATCTGAGCCATCTGGATCTTCAAGCCCTCCTAGCACCCCAAGAAACAGCATATGAAGCAAAAGAATTGCCCAGTCAGCCCAAATAGGAGAAAAGTGAAAAATAAGAGCAGGAGAAGGAAGGTGAGTACAACCCTTCAGGACAGTAGCAAGGGAGCCTCCTTAGAGTATAACACAGAGGAGGAAGTCATGTCAGCCTCTGGGGGAAGTGTCCAGCCAGAGAGAATACCCAGCTCCAAGGCCCTAATCTGTGAGTGCCCGGTACACATGACAAAAATTGGAGTCACGTGTGTGTCTGCATCAAGAGTGAGAGGGCCAGGATAAGAGATTCCAGACATAATGATGCTCCATCATAGATGGAGCTCCGGAATACAGTAGGTGGCGACCCCATAAGATAATGTACAGATCCTGTGCTCGCTTCAGCAGCAGATATACTAAAATTGGAACGACAATGTGCAGATCCTAACCTCTGAAATCCATTATATGACTTCTTTTGGAAAAAGAAACTTTACAGAGTCACATGACCTAATGAACTCAACTGAGACCATCATAGGTTATCTAGGGATTTAGATACAATAATGTATTCTTATATGAGAGAATAGAGGAGATCATTTAAAGTGGAAAGCAGAGTTAGAGTGAAGCCAAGGAATATCTGAGCTGACCACACCCTTCAGAGGTAACATGCTCACAACTTGATTTTGGATTTTTGGTTTCCAGGACTATGAATGGAAAGTTTCCATTCTGACAACTCACCAAATTCGTGGTGATTGTTATAGTTAGAAACTAATGCAGGCTCTCTAGGATTTTGCATATATTTTTAAAATATATGTAATTGATGGAATATGGGAGCTACTACAGGATCAGAACAGAGAATTAATATGATCTAAGTTATATTTCAAAATAAATTGTTGACTAAAACTGCAAATAAATTCTAAACTCCAGAAGAAGAAGCCAGCAGAGTAATTTGAAGGTTAACACAAGCAAAAGGAAATCGTAGCACAGGATTATATTGCACCAATCTTGGAGCACAGAAGTAATTAGATTCTAAATATGTTTTCAAAGGAGAGATAATAGATTTCTTGATAGATTGGACCCAGTGTACAAAGAAAAAGAAAGAGTCAAAAATGACTCTAAAGTTTTGGATGTAAACAAGTAGAAAAATGGAGTTACCAGTGACAAAGATGGGAAGGCTGAAAACAAAACAGATGAGAGGAAAGATTAATGGAAATACATTCAGATAATACTGAATTTGAAATTATTAATAAATATCCAAGAAGTCAGATAAATAGCTCTCTATAAAATCCAGAAGGTCAAAAGACAGTGCTGGAGATTTAACTAGGGTATTTCAGTTCTCAAGTGATATTTTGAACTCTAGAACTGGGTGAAATTAAGAACAGAGTCAGTATTAGCAAAGAAGAAAAGATGCATAAGAACAGAATCCAGGTCCTTCAGTATAAGGTGGGATGAGGAACACAAAAACAAGGAAAGGAAAAGAAAGCAATGCTTTATGAGAGAAAAAATAAAGAGAAAGTGTGTTTTCCCAAAAGTTGTGAAGAAAGTATGACAAAGATGAAAAAGTGTCTAAAGTGTTACATACATGGGAGGAAAAGTACGACAGGGATCATTATTATTCAGAGGATTCAACAGAACAGAGGCCCCAGATGATTTTCATTAGTATTATCCTGCTGAATATTTGGAGGAAAAGCCTGAAAAGAAGGAGGCTTAAGAAGGAGTGAGAAAAAACTATTTGCAAACAGCATACATATGTATTTAGGAGACATTTAACACGAAGGGTACCCTGAAAAGGCAACTTCAGGAAAAAGGTTTCTAAAACTGAAAGAAAAAGCAGCATCTATATGCATTGATAGGAGCGCTTGAGAAGAGCCAGAAAACTTGAGGGCTGACCCCAGAACCAAGGCTGCCAAGCCAGGGACTGTGGTCCACAGGGGACAAAGGACGGTGAAGGCATGGAGAAGGGGGCGTGGGGACCACGAAGAACTGTTAGAAGTGACAGAGAGAATAAGCTGCAAACACTGAATTTTTTTCCAGCTTAATTTCCAATTCTGACTTGTGAAATGATTCCTAGTATGTTTGTACTTCATGTTTAAAAAGTACACAAGGTTTTTTTTCCAAACTAGCTACTGTGCTCTTTAACTTTCCTTCCTAAATCCCATTTAAATACCTTTATTTTCTTGTTCTTCTCTAATCACAAATCTCTCTTAAAATCAGAGTATAATGGTTAAACCAGATTAAGACATCAGTATCCCATCCGTGCCAAGAATAGCGAAGGGATTTTTCTTGTGATTTTTGAAACACGCTCATTTCCTCAGTGCTGAGTTCAGTGTTTTGCAGGAAGTAGAAGCTCACCTTCTAACTGAGAAAAAGCCAAGGATAAAGCCTAGTCTCCCTGAGCCGGCTTGCACCTGGAGGCATCTCCTGGGGGAGATATACAAAAATAAACAGCAGCCCCAGGGAATAGGTCTGGTTATATTTTATAAACACAGTAACTCTTTTAAGCACACAACGTGGAAAAATGGATCGTGACCTCCCACGTTGCTTCCCCCTTCTTCAGATCTGAACACCAGGCTCTTCCTCCATTAGTGTCCTAAGTTTTGAGTGAAGTTCCTTATGTGCTCTTACTCAGCGGCTGCCCTGCGACCCGGATGTCGCCTTAAGCTCTTCCTGAAAGCAGCTTTTAAAGCGCACTTCAAATCCTTCAGGAAAAATTAAATGCTAGTATAAGACTTCACTGGCAAGAATCAATACTGATCCCTAAAAAGTTCTTTTAAAACACAAATTATAGGGCCAGGGGTTTAGCTCAGTGATTCCAGCGACTCCTTACCAGCAAAAGGTCTCAGGTTTGATCCCTGACAACCACATACAAAATGCTGGGCGTGGTGACCCACACCCACCAGGAATCAGTACCACATACCACACTTGAAATTCCAGTTTTGGGGAGTCAGAGACATGGGGAAAATACAATGAAATAAAATAGGCAGAATTTTATTCTGAAGGCTCAGTTTCAAACTATGGACCTGACCACAGTAAAGAATCATCAGGTAATAAAATCTGGTCCAAGATTATTAGACGGTATCTTTATCCAATCATATTACTGAGTAAAGGTAATTTAGCAATAAAATAACTATGAAATAAGATATGCTAGAAGGAAGAATCTACTTGTATTTTGCATTTTACTGTTTTAGTAGTTAAATAACCCTTCCCCCAAAAAAGAAAGTACTCTGAACTGAAAACTGAACTGGAATTTCCATTTCTCACTCGTATCATAAATGAATCATTGCACAGCAAGGATCCTTACACACAACTTTGAAATGTGTATAATCAGAATCTGCAGCCTAAATCCAAGGCGCTGAGTGTACACACACACACACACACACACACACACACACGCACACACGCATGCATGCAGACACACACACACACACACACACACACACACACACACGCAGACACACACACATGCAGGTTGGATTTACAGCCCAAGCAAAAGTCAAACAAGCTATGACTAAGACTTTATGAAGTTTGTAATTATACAACTAAAGTAAACGGAAGTGGAGGTGACAGGAGACATTGCTTTTTCATCCTGCTTTGGAAATAAATCCCATTCACTAAGAAAGTCCACAAAATATGTTACTTTGACATCAAAAATAATACTTCAGAATTTGGAAAGCCTGTGACACACAGCTTCCTATTGCAAAAGGACTGACACTATTTCTAGTGAAAACTTAAAAACTATTCTTCAGTTTTAATAATTCTCAATGCATCTCTTCATCTGGTGGAAAGGAACTGTTTGAAGATTTTTTTAAATGTTAAAATGTTACTTTTGAAGTTTATGTATTATAGAGCTGTAATAGGAAGAACACATGAAAAAAATATACTTCAGATCAAAGCAGGCAAACAAATCACCCTGTGCTTTGCCCTGTACAAAGGACAGCAGGACCAGAATACGCAGCAGTCCTTTTCTAAAGGATTATACATAACTACTAACAGACTACTAATATTATAGGTAAAAATAGTAGGCAGACAGATAGGGCAGGCCCTTGGAGAAAATTCACAAGAAGGGAGACTGTTACCAAAGGTCAAGAACATCAGTGGCCAATTAAAGCCTTTTAATCAAGTCAATGGAGAATTAAGGGTCTAGATCCATCCCCTCCCTGGAATGTAGTAATTTAAAACCCCTGGGGTAAAGGGCCAAGAATTTGGCCCATCTGGAAGAGCCTCCTGATGGCGGGAGGGACCCTGTACGATTTAAATTTTTATTGGACCTCATTTGATCAAGATTCCACCTCCTTGAATTTTATTGGAGGCTTCTACTTTAAACCCATCCCACCTCGTGGTCTTTAGCCCAAAGATGACCTTGGGTTACCCATCTTTCCGGGTTCCCCCTGCTGTCTCTTTTAGACAGAGGCTCGCTCTCTCTCTTTCCCTCTTTTTCTGTCCAATAAAAATTTTTCTACTCGAACCTCTGTCAGCTGTTCCTGAAACTTATTCCTACATTTTGGGAACATGAGCCAGGCCTTGCTCTCCTGTGTCAATACTACTTCATATCAATCTGTCACTACTGCATTGAGGCAGATAGGTCCATATTATTTCAGAACCACAGAAAGAGATGGAAAAACATGAAGGTTTTACATTGTTCTTGATCTTTCAACTCTATTCATTTAGGAATTTTACCATTTCCTTCAAATTCCCATAAGAACCGTACTAAGAGGTTTTTCTTTTGCCTGGTCGATGGCCAAACATCTGACAGGAAATACTAGAAGTAAGCCTAGGAATTTGAAGAAGCAGTTTACAAAGTTATGTACCATGCTGTTCGTCTAATTCACTTGATTCCCTCTACAGTTCTTCTGCTTCCCTGGGTTTTTCTCTCCCCCCTCCCCTTTCTCCTCTGTCCCTCTCCTCAAGTGGTGACAGAAGCTTCCATCTCTTCCTATTTTTTCAGTCTCTTGTAGAATCATTTGTTTAGTTTATCCTTAATATCATCTTTCAATACGATTTCTTCTCTTTTTCAAAATTTCCTATTAGTATATGTTTGCAGTACATAATGATCATATTCCTTGTACATAATACATTTTAATTCTTCCTCGCTCCCTCCTTTCAGCTCTTGGTCCCTTCTCTTTTGCAAAAGCTCTATCTCCCTGTTTCCTATGTTTTATTTTGCTCTTTATTTATAATTGGAATTTCTTATATAAGACTAAGCAATATTTTAACTTGTGTGTCTGATTTATTTCCTCTAACATTACAGCTTCCAGGCACATTTATCCTTTTGTTATGGAGTATCCCCCTGGTATAGCATTCTGATGGGAAGAAAAAGTCCCTGCTCCATACAGGGTAAGGAAGCCAGGGTCATACTTTCTTAATGTCGGATGAGTTGATGAGATAGCCAGGGAGCCACAAAACGTGTGGAGCTGGTCCTGAGCTGGGAGTTTCTCCAGCAGACATCATGAACACTGGTGTAGGAGGGCTGGTGGGCGCCAGGCAAGAGCTGGCAATCTCTGTAACATGCGTATTTACTTCTGCGGGGCACAGTGATCAGTGTAAAGCATGCCTCGGCTTCCCTGGGCTGAAATAGTCTTTCAGCTGCATTTCTTCGGATTTAAAAATATAAAAGATTCATTAATAAAAGTTTACAGATGGGGAGTAGATGTAGGCATGGAGAGAGAGAGGGAGAGGAGAGATATTGTGGGGAGTGAATATATTTCTCTTCCCTTGTGTCTACCATTTCATTCTTTCAATTTTCTACTTGAATATTGGCTTATGTGTGAAAAACATTTGAGTTGAACAGGACAAATATATATATTTTTTCTATATATATATGAAAATAGAAATATATTTACTTCAGTAACTTTCACCTTTCCTGAATTGCAGGAGTTCTTCAGGTCCTCTATTATGCTTGGTATAAATCTTTCATGCTTCTTTTTCATCAAAAACCACCTCACCTCTCTCAGACAGTTAACCTTGATTAAGTTGAAAGCAATAGTATTGCACCCCTACCATCAGAGTAATCAGCCGAGTATTTTCTCCAGCCTAGAAAAGAGATGGAATAGATATGAAGAGACATCACGTAATAAGCACTCTATCCTTCTGTTTCCTAGGCATTAGGCTCCACCAAGTGAGAGAGCAGAGCTTCTGAGACTGTGGGTGTTCAGTAAATACCGTCCGAGGCAGGCTCGCTCTGAGGACTCCGGCTGTCTGTCTGCGCCGCTGTCCTTGTTCCAGATTACCACTGTCTGGCCACTGCTTACTCCTCGTCAGATTTCCATTCACTTCTGTCTCTGTTTTCTTCCAGACTGCAGTCAGGGCCAGAAAGCTCCTCGGTCTACCCTTGCTCACTCAGGGTATCTCCTCCCTTCTTCATCTTGCCTGTGATTAAAGAGCGCTTTTTATATGAGCCAGCATAAGTCAGCCTTCTCAGATGAACTGTTTTTTCTTTCTTTCTTTTTTTTTTTTTTTAAAGGAAATCAAGTGATTCATGATCTTGACCCTTGGGGCTGGAAAGTAATGTCTCATTGAGTGAAAAGGCAGCACAAAACTCTAGAGAAACTGCAGTTTATATTTCAGCTCATACCTGTTAACTTTCCAGCAGTTGGTGGAAATTATTGTGAAGGAACAAGAAAGAATTTGGCAAGAGCGCGTGGAAATACAAATAAAAAAGTATTCTGTATATAAAAATTAGGGAAAGCAATTACTACTACTCCAGCTACTAGGAGCATTTAGTCACTGGTTCATTTATTCATTCAAGATATAAAAATCTCTTTAGGAAAAGTTTATTCCAAAACATTACTCCTTTTGTTATATTTATATGATGTAGACTTACTAATCCAGGACAAAAATGAAAAAGGAAGATACAAAACCAGACTGTAGGAATGAGGTCAAGCAATTTTACCAATTCGAATCTCAAAATTCATAAAGAGTAACTTAATAGGAGAGAAGAACCAAAAGGATTGAACACAGTCACTCAGTTTTTTGCATTTATTACTTAAAATGTTATACATTATTTCAAAATAAAAATTGTATGTATACCTCAACTTTCTCCATTCTGTATCATCAGAATTTTATTCCACTTGTTCATTTACAAATAAATGTTTATTAAGCACCTTCTTTGTGCAATATAATGATATAAACAAAGCACAATTTCTGAATGTTATGAAGTTACATTTTAGAAGACAAGTTAGAACATTTTCCAATAAAATATATAAAGTATAATAGAAATTGCACAAGGTCAGAGATAGCTCCAGGAAGGAAGGGATAACTCGGGGGAGTTAAGATCAAAATGGGTGGAATACACCAGACAGACGAAGTGATGAAAGGCTTCCAGGGATGAAAACAAACAATATGGGTGAAGATGGACATCGGAATCAGCAGGAAGTGTCATCTGTTCTGTAAGCCGAGCAGTGTAGCAGGAGCGTGTGGGAGGAAAGTAGATGATGGGTCTACAAAGCGGCCGACAGTGGAGCCTCAGATGGCTCAAAGAAATGGAGAAGTAAGAAATGGAGCCAGCCCAGTGGGCAAGCAGCCTGCACTTGTGCCCAGAGCCCACAGAAGAGGAGCCCAAACTTGGCTCAGTGCTTTGCAGCGACCAACCTGAAATTTTACATTTTTTAGTAAACAGCCTCATCATTTTTTAATTTTGTACTGAGCTCCACATACTATGGCCTCTCTCAGATTAGAGCTTGTGTAATAAGAGATTAATTTTGGGGGAAAAAAAATTAAACACAGAGCCAAATCCTGCTTAGCTCATTTGTGGATGACATATACAAATGCCAGTCAGTCACTGCATATGAAGAATTGCTGTGTACGAATTCCAGCAGCACTCAGGAAACAGAAGAAACATTTCTGAAAGGTTGCTCCTGACCACAGGGTTAAAGAGGAAAGCTTCTAACAGACTGGGTGACTCCTGGCCTTTCTGCCGATCCTTCCTCACGCCTTCCTTCAAAAATACCCTCCTGTTCAGTACGCCACGAAGCTCTAAGTATTTTCTAGGGTTATCTTGATGAAAATAAATCTTTTAAACAGACACAAAAAGTCATCTTGCACTCCTCTCTCCAAACATGTTTTAGTCTCTGTCTTCTAAAACAACTTGCATCCCACTTAGAATTTTTTTTTTCTTTGTAGTTCAGGCTGGCCCTGAGTTCAGTCATCCTCAAACTCACATCATAGTAATTCTCCTGCCTCCACCTCCTAAGTGCAGAAATTACAGGCGTGAGCCACCACGCCCGGCACTGTGGTATATGGTACTGATTGCTGGTGGGCTGAGTCTCCACGCGCCCAGTATTGTATGTGGGGAATTGAACCTGGGCCCTTGCACTTGCAAGACAGGCGCCGGAACCACTGAGCTAAATCTCTGGCCCCCTACTTAGGATATTAAGCGCTAATAAATAAAGCTCACATGAGCTTTCATTTACATTCAGGTTCCATAGTGGTTTGCACTATTGCTTGTCTATGGAATGATAAATCAAATTTGATCTTGCTGAAGTTATTGCTAATTCATACACTTTCCTCCTATCTTAAAAAAAGGAAGTCCATGACCCAACAAATAGTGATTAATTTATCTCTAGAAGTTATTTTGAAATGAACATACACATTCTCAAAATCTTCCTTTTCTTTAAAATATCACATTTGCGGGGCGTAATGGCTCATGCCTGTAATCTCAGCACTTGGGAGGCAGAGGCAAGAGTAGTTGAGTTCAAGGCTGTGCTTAAGGCCAGCCTGAACTACAAAAGCGAGACCTTGTCACACACAAAAAAAAAAGCTGTCAAAATACCACATTTGTCTGACTCAACTTTTTATTTAGAACATATCATTTCCATATATATTTGCCTTTTTTTTTTTGAGACAGGTTCTCACTTTGTAGTTCAGGCTGGCCCTGAGCTCAGCCTCAAACTCACGTCACAGCAATCCTCCTGCCTCTGCCTCCCGAGTTCTGAGATTACAGGTGTGAGCCACCATCCCCGGCAGTGTAGTATGTGGTACTGATTGCTGGTGGGCATGAGTCTCCACAGCCAGTATTGTATATGGTCACCAGGGAGATTTTATTAAAGGTATATGGTCACCAGGAGATTTTATTAAAGGTAATCTCCGGAGCTGGAGCTGGGGAGGGCAAAAGAAGGAGAAAGAGAGAGAGGACAAAAAAGAGAGAGAGTAGGGGAGGGGTCAGAGATTTATAGGGACCTGATTTGTGCACGCAGGTCAAACAGAGGGATTCTCCTTGATAGGTGAGTTCAAAGGTAACTTGGGCCGGAGTGACTGGCCTGAGTTCCTAGGGGAGGGGATGACTGCTACGTTGTCCCTCCTGAGTTTGGGCCTTTACCTAAAGGTGGGGCCTGAGTTTTAAGAGACATGACCTTCACAGTAAAAGGGAACAGAACTCGGTAGCGGCTTTTGAGTAAAGAGTCTTTGCCGACACTGGAGAGTCATATTGTAAGGTTAGGTAGCTTATAACATTGCAACTTTTCTAACAGTAGCTGCTTCCTGATCAAGATATAAAATATTTCCAACACCCCAAAAAGATATTTCATAACTTTCTTATTCAGTACTCTTCCAGAATAAATTGCTGTCTGACTTTTTAAAATCAGCACGTGTTAGTGGTACATAATTAATGTACTTACTGAAGTGAGTTGATACTTGTATGGCATTTTAATCTTTTATTTTCTCTCGCCTCCCTCCTCTCTCTCTCCATCCCTACATCCACTCCCCATCTGCGTCCCAGTTTCCTATCATCTATCTTTTGTTATTTAAATCATTTTCCATTACTAAATTCTAAAGTCTAGAACTTATTTGCATTTTGTTTTTTCAGGCTGGCCCTGAGCTCACTATGTAGCCCAGGTGAGCCTCTAGCTCACAGCAACCCTCCTGCCTCTGCTTCCCAAGTGCTGGGAGTAAAGGTATGAGCAACCATGCCCCGCAGCGTGGTATATGGTTCTGATTGCTAGTGGGCATGAGTCTCCATGCCTGGCGTTGTTGTATGTGGTTACTGGGGATCTAACCTGGGTCCTTGTGCTTGCAAGGCAGGCACCAGAACCACTGAGCTAAATCCCCGGCCCCTTACTTGCAATTATTGCCTCCTATTCCCACCTCATTACATTTTTGAAGCTGTAACAAATCAGTGTGATATGGTAATAAAGGGAAAATAAATTTAAAACATTTTAACATACGGAGTGATGACAGGAAAGTAGAAGACAGACTATTAGAGATGAGGAAGGGCATGAGTGTAAGGGGGAGTGAATGGGTAGGGGCACAGGGTAGAAATGAAGTACATTACATGCACACACCGATCTTGTTATGGTTTTAGTGTAGATGTCCCCCAAAGCCTCACGCATGAGTTTTTTTGAGAGGTGACCAAATCTAGAGTGTGTGATGCTGGGGTTAAGAGTATGTGATTATTAAATCAGTCCACTGATTAGTTTGGCACTGCCCTAATCCTCAGTAGTCTAGAAAGATAAAAGGGCAGACAAACATTGTTAAGGTCCCTTGTGGCTTTGCTATCTTTGGTCTATCATGAACTATTGTCCCTCTGCCATGTGCCCTGATGCCTTAAAGCTAACCAGTTATGGATTGAAGCCACTATAAACTGTGAGCTAAATAAACTCTTTCCCCTTTTTACTCTGAGTGCCAAGTATTTTGTTCCAGTAACAAAACAGAATTTGGTACCAAGAGCAGGGCTGTTTCTGTGACTGCACTTGACCATGTGGTTCAGGAGTCTTTGGGACTGGTTTGTGGTAAGAGTTTGGAAAGGTTTAGAGTTGCTGGTTGAAAAAGCAGAGCTGGAATACCTTAGGCTGCACTGTACGGGAGTGTCTGGTCAGAGCTCAGAGGACAGGAAGGCTGATAGAAATCTTCCCAGTAAAGACCAGGCTTAGGTTTCTGCTGGGAAGAGGGACTGCATTGGCTGCTGGACTCCACACATGTGTTATACCTTGGCAGAGAGTTTGTCTGCATTTTGTTGTGTCCAAAGACTCTACCTTAGACTGAGATAAAGGGAGGGGAACAAGTTAACTTGGCAGAAGAAAGTTCAGGGGAGTCTAAAATTGAGGCTACTTGGGGGGCTTTTAGCCAGGTTCATGATGAGAATCGGAGTAAATATCCCAGAAAAATGACTTAAAATATTTTGAGTTTGGCCAGAAAGGAAGCTTCAGTAAAGTTTCAGTCTGTAAAGATAGAACAAAGGTCTATATTTCTGAGAGGGAATAGGAGAATGGAAAAGGAGGCCTGGCAGCATCATTACAAGCAGCAGGACTGACTCAACCTTTTACAGCCTTGAAATTTCAAAAGTTAGAGACTTTGCTTTGAGAAGGGGACTCCAGACCACCGTGTTCCAGAATGTGGCAGCCTTGGGAAGTTGTTCCTCAGGACTTGCTTCATGGACCCTGGACCCCTACAATTAAGAGAGAAGGAAGTGTCCAACTGGTGACAGACCTTGGTGTCATCCACATGACACTGGTTTTAGGTACATGCAGAATGGAAGAGTTGTGGGACCAGGAAGGTTTCCACACAGATTTCATAAGGAGGCTGAGGAGGCCAGGCAGTGTGCCTTGAGAGGGCAGTATGTGAAGCGCTGAGAGGAAAGTAAAGGTGCAGTGGAGGCCTCAGAAGTTGGGGAAAGCCAAGAGTGTGGATCACCTGAGGAAAACTGCAAGGAAGGAGCAGAGCTGGCCCTAGAGAGAAGCCATGGGAACTACAACCACTGGCAATGCCACAGGGCAAGTCTCGCTGGAGTTCACATCTCGCCACAGATGGCCCTGGATGCTGCGCCTGGAACCATGGGACTTACTGTGTATCCTGTTGGATCTGGGACTTGCTTTGATTCTGTTCCTTTCTATCACCCTCTTTGTACCTTTTTGAGTGGGAATGTCTACCTTGTGGCATTAAATGTTGGAACTATTTAACTTTCTTTTCATTTGTACAGAGACTTGCCGCTAAGAGTTTGCCTTCAGTCTCTGAGGACACTTGGTCTTGGATTTATCAGCAGTGCTCAAACTGTTAACTCTTAGAAATGGACTTTGGTAACTCTTAGAGATGGACTAAATAAATACCTTTTAAATAAAAGACTAAGTCTCTGGGGGCAAAGGGTGGAATGTTGTGGTTGGGTCTAGATGTCCCTCTGGGGCTTCAATCCTGGGGCTTTTTCACAGGTGGCTGAAAAAGTCCACTTATTGACTTGGCACACTAGTCCATGATAGTCTGGATAAAATAAAAGGCCTAGAAACACACTGTTAAGATTCTATTGTTACTTTGTTACCTCTGGTCTACCATGAACTGTTGCCGTTCTACCATGTGCCAGCCTGCCTTGGAGCCAGCTGATTATGGACTGAAGCCTCCACCACCTGGGGGCTAAGTAAACCTTTCCCTTTTAACCATGGGTTAAGAACTGTGGATAACAACAAGAAAAGTAACTAAGACATATGTCTTAAAACAAAACCCATTTTCCTATATTATTAATGAGTACTAATAAATTTTTAAAAAACACAAAAAACAGATCTGAAGTCATTTTGACCTAATAGTTAAATGGCATCTTTGAGTGATATATTCCACCCCTACAAAATAGGAACAGTAACAGGAACTATCTTACAGAAATTAAATAATCTATTTAATTAAATTACCCATTTATATGGTATCTGGCATGAGGAGCACACTCAGAACATGCCAGTTCATATAAACAGACACACATACACGTAGATATTAACCATGTTTGCCATTGCCAGCCTCACTCATACCCTCATCACCAGAACTCTGGAAAGGTGGCCCCATCTGTGGTTTTAGAGCATCCTTGAAAGATAAAGAAATAGGAGTCATTTGAACCTATAGCCTAAGCTGGATTCAATGTTGTTCTGACACTTGGGCCCTATTTCTTTGGCTTTAGCAATTAATTCAAAAGACATGGGAGTATACCTTAGAATGGTATAATATAGTGTAGTAAGTAATGTTTGTAATAGCTAATATTTTAAAAGCACTCACCATAATTTGAGTACTGTTCTATGACAGGGATGAGAAAAATTTTCCTTAAAAGGTCAACATAGTAAACATTTTAAGCTTTATGAACCAAGAAACAAAATTGAATGAACAAAATTGACATAATCACTTCAAAGGCAATCATTAAAAAAACAAACAAACTTATTTTTAAGCTCATCAGTCATAAAAACAAGCTTCTGACTAAATTTGGCTCATGGATTATAGTTTGCTGATACCTGTTGTAAGCACTTTACATATATTAACTTATTAATTTTTTCAATTATCTATGAAGTAATTATCAATTTTGAAGAAAATTACAGCAAAGAAAAGTGAAAGAGCCCTCCTCGACCAAAGCCAAGAGGTGGCTGGAGAATGTTGCTTAATGGCAACTTGCTGGCAGCTCCTGCGAAAGACAAGGCTGAAAACTGGCTGAGCCTGTTAACTATGCAAATATGGGGCCATTTCCCCCCTTCCTACCTCAGCCACTCCAGGATGGCTCTCGGAGGAGGCACTTTGATGGGACACAGCCGTGCTTTTGTTACATAGTCCTGCTTTGTGACATCCAAACACTGCGAGAATGGATGCATGCTGAAATCTAAATTACCGGAAGGAGGTCTGAGAGAAGTGGAGCTTTTCCTTTGTCCCTGTGTCCCACCCTCCACAAGCCTTCTCAGCCTCTTCTAACTTCTTCATTTTCTCAGCCAGAATACAAATTGCCAAGATCATACATTCAATGAAAATTGGGCCACAGAAGGAAAAGGCTAAAGAGAACCCTTCCCTTTAGAGCTGGCAAACAGGAACTGCATAAAATAATGAAGCTTTTATCAAGGGCTTCCCAATGCAAATAACAATACAGCATTCATATGCCCAGATGGCACAGCACCGTTGTTATCTTTACTAACCTGGTGATTGCAGCAGTACTGCAAATGAAGCTAAACCACCCATCAATTTGTCTTTAGACCTTGCTGATTACATCAACCCAATATTTGGAATACTGATGACGTGCCCTTCAACACAGGATGGAACATTAAGCATTACTGTCTCTTTAAAAAAGTCCAAGGCAGAAAAAACACAAAAGTGGCTTTGAGGCACCAAAAACAGCTCTCCCAAGCCAATATCCTGGTTAATGGTATAATTCTCTGAGATGAGTATCATCTTCCCTGGCTCTTTAATCAGAAGCAAAGTCAAGTGGAAATAGTTTTGTTATGTATAGCCACAAGTCAGATGGCCATGGTCAGGGTAATGAGCATTGTGGGAATATTTCCAAACCTTAAAAACCTGGAAACTCCCAGAATTCATCATAATCCTTATTTAGCAGGCCAGGCATTAAGAGTTCTGGTGAAACTACAGACAATATTCTGCATATAACAGAGGATAACGACATTTTCTACAGGAGAACTTCTGATTGCAGGTCTCTAATAACCAATGACTGGTATGATCTGAACACTTCTTCTAGGCTAAAGGCACCATGTACCACCATATTGCACAACATTCAGTGGCATATTCTGTCTAGATACAATGCCAAAATAATGGATACTTCAGAACACTATTGGTACATCGGATAAGCAAAGCAAAGTATTAGATGATACATGCTTACAAATATTAGCATCATATGAATCTGCTATATGTTGCATAAGAAACAGCTTAATTCTGGCATTTTGTACTGACCAAAGTACTAGAGATTTCTTTAACTTAACATATGGAATGTTTGTGGTATTGCTATTAACATTAACTTGTTAACTTTTTTCTTTACTCCAATACTTCAATGATGTATATCCATCTAGAACCATAAGCCCTGAAACTCCTGTTGTGTTCATTTAAAAAAAGCCATGTTTGGGTTTATGGAGTCACTTTTATGATTTTCCTGATGATATGTGACACCTTGCTTACAGCTTCTGCATTTTGTTGTGTGAGGCGGGGGGCTGAGTCACAGCTGGGGAGGAAGCCTATTAGCCTGCAAGCTTTTCCTAGCATCCCTAGGAGCACAAAGAGTCCATCCTCCTGAGGTTTTCGCAGAGAGAGTCACCAAGATACACCACAACCTGGAACATACCTGTGGATAATCTCGGTCTCTATGATTGCTGCCTATGAAATTTGTATAGAAACCTAAAATGGAGAGACTATTATACAAGTATGTTTGCAGCTAGATTCACTCAAATTATTGTCCCAAACATGGCATTATTCATGTTATAATGTAACAGATATGCTTGTTCCATTCTGGTAGATAATAAGAATTTAAAGGAGATTTCTACAGTGCACACAAACATAAAAGTATTTTAAAATGGAACAAAAGGAAAATTACCACATGATCTCACTTAAATATGGAATCTAAAAGTGTCGAACTTGTAGAAGCAGAGAATGTAATGATACTTATCCGAGACTGGTAGAAAAAGAGATTGTTCGGGGAAATGTTGATCAAGGGACAGAAAATTTTCATTAGACAAGAAAATAAGCTCAAGATAGCTTAAATACAATATGCTCACTATAGTTAATTACAACATCTTGTCATCCTGAAAATCACCAAGAGATATTTTGTGTTCTTACCATGAAAATAACATGTGAAATAATAGATAGTTTTATGAGCTTAATTTAGCCCTTCCATAATGTATACATATTTCAAATCATGATGTTGCACACCTAAAATACGTGTAATTTTTACTTCTCAGTTTAAAAATTAATAATAAAGGAATGTTAAAGTTAGTTTAATACCATTAAAAATAAGCATGTGTGAAATACTTACTCTGTCTCAAACATCATCTCTTTTTATCCACAACCCTTCAACAACAAAGCAGAGTTACAACCTAGCCTTTGAACCAAACATGGGATACTGCAGTGCCACACTGGCTTTGTGACATTATTTTAAAATCATTCTGAGCATCATTTGGTTGACACTATAATCTGTTGTTTAAGACAAACCAGTTTGGTAAAACCAAGGGCTAGAGCAGTTTGCTTTTCCTTTTGTTCAGAGATTGTGTGGAATGAAAAGTTCCTCCACAGAACACAATGAGACTTTTTTATGTAGGCAGTGAGCATAACCAGCTTTGATGGTTCTGTCCAAAGAGACTATTTTCTTAAGGAGAATCAAGCCAGAGTTCATGGTAACTCCCTCTTCATAGAACCAAACAGAACCACCCAGCTTCACTTCCCTAAGGAGAACATGCGTCACATTGAACACAAATATTTGCCTAGATGGACTTGAAAAGGATTTTGAAACTGCTTCCGGGTGTGCATTACTGGCCTGCTCCAAAGAGCCAGGTAATCGCAGTGTAGATACAAGGACCATGCCAAAGACCGTGACGGAAATGTCAAGTCAGTGCACCAAGTTAGAGTTGAATAAATATTCTATTTCCAAAGAGAAAACATATCCTTAGAATCAGCCAATGTGGAATAGTTTTTACTTCTCTATTAGATATCAGGGGTTCTCTTGGAATTTGCTTTACACAGATAATATCTGAAAAGACCCACTTGCACCCTCCTTGTATTTAAAATAAGAAGCAGCAACCAACATTGATTATACCATAAAATGCAATTTCATGAAAAGTATGCAGAAGGCTGGCAGTAGGCAGGGAGAGGCTTGATCACAGGACTTGAAGAACCTGGAAATAGACAATCTGATGCCTCCCAGAGCTGCAAGAGAATCTGGTCTGCCACAGCCTCCAGAGATGTTGAGACCCCTAAGCAACCCTGTGATTCTGCTTCTAAGGACAAGTGCACAGAAGATGTTGTCACACTCTCTGAAACATGTCAAATAAGTGAACAGATTTCTTTTGGTTACAGAATCTGAAGTAAAAATGAAAGTGTGGAACTTCTTATTCAAAAGACAAGGAACATTTTTTATGAGTTCCCCTTTCATCCTGTTTGATGGTTCTGTCCAAAGAACCAAGAAAATGTCCAAGGTGCATTTTGTTAATTTCATTGTTTTAATTTACTATTTAATACCATGGTTCTTAAAACACCAGGATACTGTTTTGACAAATGCAGATCTTCATAACAATAGAGTCCTCTACCTTTCTTAACCTCTAATTGAGCATATAGCCTCAGAGGCTGCCTCTAACTCCCCCGATCTGCAGCCAGTTCCACCCCCTTCTGGGAGGAGACAGATTCTCCAGGAAAAGAAAAGAGTGGGTAGCTGGGGACCTATCCCAGGGGGATAGGGTGGGAGGCGCAACTACATGTGAAGCAGAATGCAGGTAACATAGCATGTTCTATGGGCTCCCACACTTCACCTACAAGACATAAATTACAAAATGAAATAAAACTGCCAAGAATGTCTGTAATCCCAGGCTAAGGCAGGAGGATCACAAGTTCAAAGGTAGCTCTGGGCAACTGGAGAGAGAAAGGAAAATTATCATGAATTTCAAGCCAGCAATCACCTTGCATTATGCATTCTAAGCATAAGACAAGCGTTGGTTAGACCCATGGAGCCAGTTCTAAGTACCTGGTGAAACCCTGGAGGTATATTTAAATAAGCAATCAAGCATTCTGTGTTTTTCCAAACCGAGTTTATATGTCAGTCTCAAAAGATTACTAAACTTAACAGTTACCTAGAACTCAGGCTAAGTGTTTTATATCAGGTGTCATAGTTGTATTAGTCAGCTTTCTGGTCACTTTGACATGGTATTTGATGACCCACAGGTTAAAAGAGGAAATAGTTTGATCTGGCTCATAATTTTAGAGTTTCTGGTCTTCTGGCTCCAAGGCATAAATGGCATGCAGGAAGGACATGCAGGACACCGTAGAGAAAAGCCACTCAACTCATGTAGCAGGAAGCAGAAGGCGAAGAGAAGAACAAGGCAGGAAATACATACCAGGCCACACCTCTTACATACGCTGGGCAGTGAATTCATCATTGGGAAGATCCACTGATGTGCACGGCACCCTGATGACCCAATCCCTTCCTAAAGCCCAGCTCTGCACACCTGAGACCTCTGAGAGATATTTTACTTCTACACCACAACAATGCCTGGTCTCAAAAAGAAAGTAACTAACGTGGAAGAACTCAAGCAACGCAGCTAATGAAAGCAGTTGTGTTCCACAAAAGGAAACTTTGTAATGTTATACCCAAATCGCGAGGTCCCCAAAAAACACCAGGAGCCATCTCCGATGTAAACACATGAGGGTTTATCCAAACTCGAACAGAGACTCTTAACAGCAGGATGCCAAGAGAGCCTCCAGCCCCGGGAGAGTCAGATTTTGATGGGGCGGGGCGGGGGGAGTGGAAGTTTCAAGACGTGGGGTGGTCGGATAGGCTAAGAATTTAAAAAGAGCACAGGGTCTTTAGGTATTGGCTAGCCAGGGCGTTTCTTTGTCTCAAGTAGCCTCTTTATCAGGAAAAGAGGGGAAATGGTCAGCAGTCATGGCCAGAATCTTTAGGTTTAGCCCTATCAGGTAACAGAGGCCTTGCTGCCCTGGCGATTGGTCCTAGTTACATGCACCCTGGTTGGGTTACTCATGTTCTAAAGAATTTGGGGGCCTTTCTTAAGATGGAGACTTTAGCTCAGGGCCAGGCTCTTTTTCAAAATGGCGTTGTTAGTCAGGCTGGGCTCTACAATAGTGACTCCTGTTTCTCTCCAGGTAGTAATCATTCTTCCTGCCCTTTCTACTACCTGGTATCCTCTTTGTAAAGGAAAAATTATAGTGAAATTTTCATCATACAGTTGTTGTGGGACTTACAGGACATTTTATATAGGGACTGCTTAGTGCAGCCTTCAATGAAATTTACCATGATCAATACACTATTAATATTAGTTTAGGCAGGGGAAGATTATTGTAGATGTGTGGGCAGATGCTGTTGGCCTCAGCAAAACTAAAAAGAAAAGCCAGAAAAGTATGGCAAAGTAAGCCAGAGGAAAATACAAATTAGATAACTAATGATATTTAAAAGCCATGCTTGTTATAAACATCAACATAAATACAGCTTACGTTCTCCTAACTAAATTCTTCCAGGCTCCTCTTATCTCATACAGGGCAAACTGATTAGTCACGTAGGAAGCAACCTACCTGAGCAACAAAATCTCAATATGTTGAACTTAAAATATGGTAAATTTGTCAGCCCTAAGATCTATTTGTGATAAATTTCACACTAAACCACTACATTGTTGGTTCGTTTACTATACTTTATTTTATATTTTATTGTCCCATTATCTACAAATGTTTAGGGGCTAGATCTTGTTCCTATAGTTTACAATCATCTCATACAGAGTAAAATTCCATCTTTTCCAGTTCTAGCACAGTGATACAGATGTCTGATCCAGTGTTAATCAATTAAAAGCTTAAAAAAATACTTCCAAAAATTCCTGATGAAAAATTGTTCTCCTATCTGAACAAGTGTAACCTCGAAAATTAAAGGTTCTAGTGGAAAAGACCAAGAGACCTTGTAAGAATGTCCCCAAGGCCCAAGCATCCCCTGCTGCCAATTCTTAGGGCAGCTCATGCCAAGGATGAGCTAGTAGAAGAGAATCACCATTTTGGGCGGGGTAGCAGACCCTGAGTACCAGTGAAGAAGAGCAAAACTGGGTGACCCAAAGAGTATCGGAAAGAAAGTCTGCACTCAAGGGGCTCATCCAAGATTCCCTTTGTATTTTCAGGCCCCGTGATGATGCTAAGGATAAAGGTAATGACCATTACTAAAAACAGGCTTGAAGTCCTCAGGGATAACTCTAGATTTCCCAAGAAGAAGCCCCCACAGACCACCCAAGGAGCAAGGGGAATATGAATGGTTAGCAGAGGAGGGAAAGAATGAGTATCATCTGTGCCCCTCAGGCCACCTGCAAGAATGGGAGCAGTAATTTGTCTCGATCATAATTTTCTTCAGGAAATGAGGTCCTCACCTCCACAAGCTCCACAGCACTCAAGGTGGTACCCCAACACGTAACTTCATGGAGGAAATACTCTAAGTACATCCAACCTGTTACAAACACATACTTATTTTAAACTATTCAATAAATTAACTACATAAAACTGCACAAAGTGATGACTATGAGCTATTGAGAAAAATAATACTTTTCAAAGACCCTACCAGTGTAGAGGTAAGTTCTATCTAAACCATGCAATTAGACAACAGTTTTATGTTTATTTCATTTTGTCATAACTCGTAATTTGAAATTCCACATGTGACCCCTTCCTATTTTTCCATAAATCATTGCAACTTTTCCAAATATGTAAATTATGGAAAAATAAAGTGTTATGTGGCATGCTGATCCTGCTTAAATTTGAAGAGATTAAGAAATAATTGTTTGGAATTTATGGCATCTGTTACTTTTCTTTTTTTTTTTTTTAATTATCTTTATTGGTACATTAAATATACACATCATGATTGCACTCCATAATGGGGATTTGTACCAGTATAAGACACAACTTAATTCTCATTTTTTCCCATAGCCCCACTCACCCTACCACCCCCCATATATATAAAATTTGTTTCCTTACTTTTTTGTTACAATCTCAACATTGTCCCCTTTCTGTTACTTTTCTTAAAGATAAACAGTATAATGGAGTACATTTAAAAGTATTATTCAGAATAATATATTATTCCAAATTATTAAAATTTCTATCTGTATTAGTAAAATGTTTTTCTTGGTTCCCATAACAGTTTAAAAAATTCTTCCATGTATATTTTCTTTTTCATTCAAGCCTTGAACTATACTGCCTCCACAATGCCGAAAACAAAATCATAGCCTTCACGTCAACACTGACTTTAGGCTTCTTCTCATCTAGACACTAACTCCTCCTAAAAAATGTATCTGATTTATCACACAGTGTTTTTAAGACATTAGATTTCAAACTCTAAGAATAAAAACAAATGTAAGTTTTCTAAATTAAATTAGCAATAACATCTATGTTCCAAAAAAAGGATGCTTTAGACCTTAGACACAAAGAAATGAAACAAACAACAACAAATATCAATATTAAAATTTAAAAAGTAAGTATTGGGCTGGAGATTCAGTTCAGTGGTTCCAGCAAGGTTGGAGGTTGCTGGAACCAGTGGTTCCAGTTCAAGGTTCCAGCCTAGCAAGTGCCTGCATTTGATTCCCAGTAACCACATACAACAATGCCAGGTGTGGTGGCTCACACCTGTAAACCCAACACTGATAACCACATACCATAATGCTGGGTGTGATGGCTCACGCCTAATCCTGGATAAAATGTTCATTTTTTTCTGACTCGCGTTTCTTGTGCTGGTTGAATACTGACTGCTGAGAGTCACAAAGCATGGTTGCTCCAGGTGAGAGAGCTGAGCTGCCACAGAACATGTCTCCTCCCTGTTTGTCAGCTTCCATCCACAGACTACGTGAGAGGGTAAGAGCAATCCATTCCGGATGAGAGCAGGAATAGTCTCAGTCTAGGCTGCTTCCTGGAAGAGGTGGCCTCTGAATGAGTTGTGCAGGAAAGAGAACCATGTCAGCAAACAGTAAAATATCTCTAAAGAGGTTATAGGGTGTGCAGAAATTCAGTGAAGAAATTTAGAGGAGAAAAAGGTAGTCAACTTTAAAAGGTTACTCTGTTACTCTGCCACTGTACCTGCTGGGTTTCGGGGCGTCATTCACGGTGCCCTTTTTTCCAGAATGGATGCTTGACATGAGCAGTGGAGCATGAGTCCTACATTGTGCCCTTGGGAATCTGTTCTCTTCTGGACTCTCACTCTTGAGATGGATAGTATCCCAGCAGTTGTTCTCTTTTCTCTCTTTGGAGGGTTCAGTCCAGAGCAGATATGTTCTAAAGCACTTATGTTCAGTTCCATCTCTCAAAGAAAAGTACAGTTTCCTTCCCTTTGTAGCTGTGTCTTCCTTTGACATATGAACCTTCTTCCTGTGCTATCCTGGGTCATAAAACCAGGTAACTGTAGGACAGAGGTAGAACAAGGTGACCACTCTCCACTGAACCTACACTCACAAAGATCACAGGCCAGTCTGAAGCTCCTTTGGAAGTAAAAGAATTGTTCCCCAGCTACTGAGAAAACTGGTGGAAGATAATCTAATTATCAGCCATCTCAGAGAGAGGTACTAGCTCAGGAAAATTCCTTGGTCACAGTTTTATCTTCTTCCCGAGACAGATCACATTCACATATCAAGGTGAAGTACAAAGACCTGGCTCCTATTTTCTACTCAAGGAAACCCCCAAAAGCCTTCCCAGATCCAGGGCTTCTTTGGAAATTAACAAGGTCATTGTGTGAACTACCTTATCATTCAACCTCTCACACTGCCCAATCTTCCTTCCCTCCTGTATGGTTGACAGCCAAACAGCAATCCATGGTAAGTGTCCTGACCATTTTTTAAAAGTAAAAGCCATTACTAGCTTATAAATTGTACAAAGTGATAGCAACCTAATTGGGCTGATAAGGTTTAGTTTTCAATCTTGTTTTGTAGCTAATTTTATAAATTAAGTCAGTTTTGAGAGTCTCACTGTGGGATTATGTCACGTGGTGCTCATTTCCAAACATTTAAGGTAAAATTTCCTACATTTAAGTCACTCATGGTCAAACCAATAACATTATCAACTCAGGAATAGGAAGCACAATCTTTTTTTTTTGTTTGTTTGTTTTTTGAGACAGGGTCTCGCTTTGTGGTTCAGGCTGGCCCTGAGCTCAGCCTCAAACTCACATCACAATCCTCCTGACTTTGCCTCCCGACTGCTGGGATTACAGGTGTGAGCCACCATGCCCCGCACTGTGGTACGTGGTACTGGTTGCTGCTGGGTGTGGGTCTCCACACCCAGTATTGTTATGTGGTTACCAGGGAATCGGACCCAGGCCTTGCGCTTGCAAGACAGGCGCCGGAACCACTGAGCTAACTCCCCGGCCCAGGAAGCACAATCTTTGGTATGAACTAAAAATTCCCATTCTCTACACAGCATATTTTGGTTTAAATAAATGGAAGACTGCTCCATTGGTTTGAGGATCAACTGTTCTCAAGATGACACATAAAAGTCACTTGGCAAAGAGAAAGATCATTAGCTATTGGATGTGAAAGATTGGACCTGTGACACAGTACTTTTTGAGTTTCACAGATGCTAGCAAACATCTTCAGAAAGAAGGCATAATATTGCTTTCACACATACCTTGCTGTTGCAACCTAGCTACATGCCCATGTTACATGAGCTACAATCACTGTGCCTACTAGTAAGGCAGCCACTATCTGATATGGAACTATGAAGATCTTAGGCCAACTTTCCTCACTGAGAATGTGGACTTCCTATCCCCATGGCCCACTATCCTTCATCTCAGAAGTGTACAAGAATCAACCAGCAGTAAGGAGTGTCTCCCTATGGACTGAGTACTTAAGAAAGTTTGTAGAACCATTATTGTGGGTGGAAAAATACCTGCAGAGCTCTGTAAAGATACTCCAGTGGAATTCTCCTTCTCTCAGAATTTATTGTTTAATTCCTGCTCAGCCTTCATTGTAAACTATGGCTTATTAACTAATTCTTAACGACTTATTTGGTATGAATACTATACTTGGTCAAAGTCATATTTGTTTGGAAGTAGATTTTTTTTGTTTTCAGTTTTCAATTAGTTTCATATTAAATAATGTTTTTTCATAGAATACTGGACTCAGAACATCACACATTCTAAGGTAGAATTAAAATTTCCCAGAAGAAAGGGTTTAGAATAGGAATGTGATGTAATTCATGCTTTCTTTTTCCTCTTCTTTCATGCAGGTACAGTCTTTTAGGAGAATTTACTGTTAATCCCATAATGATACCTAAAGAGAAATCAGTGAGGATAGACTAGGTCTGATTGTTCCAAACATAAATACTATCAGTTAAAAGCTAGAAATAACCTTGGCAAACCATTGCCCCAAAGGCTATGTTTAAACTGAAAAACACACAACACAATTTCAAGGAGTAGATGACTGTGGTTCAAAATAGTGTTCTTTATTACAGCCATCCTAGCTATTTACAGGTTTATTGCAGGTTTACAGGCAGAGGTCACTATGGAGTCAACCATCATGGTTTCTTCAACTGTACAGACATTTAGCTCCTAAAATATCATTCTCTTCCCTTATTAGCCTCACTATCCCCTTAAAGCTTTCTTTGATTCACTTTTTTCCAGAATGTTTGATCAGCCACCTTCTTAATTTGAAGTTAAAAATGGAATGTCAAAGCAATTAGACAAGAGAAAGAAAAGGAATAAAGATAGAAAAGAAGCTAAATTACCATTTTTTGCTGATGACATGATACTCTGTATAGAAGATCCTCAAAACTCAGCCAAATACTGTTAGACTTAATCACTAGATTCCGTACATAACTGGATACAAGATCAACAATCAAAAATTAATAGCTCTCCTATACACAAAATATAAAATAAGTGAAATATTTAGGAATCAATCTCACAAAGGAGGTGAAAATCTCTACTATGAAAACTATAGCACTCTGAAAAAGGAGATTGAAGAAGCTATCAGAGAATAGAAAGACATCCCTTATTTCTGGGTAGGAAGAACTAATATTATCAAAATGGCCATATTCCCAAAGGTATTATATAGATTCAGTGCAATCCTGATTGAAATCCTAGCAGCATATTTCACAGAACTAGAGAAAGTAATCCAAAATTCATCTGAAACCAGAAGAGACCTAGAGTGAAAAAAAAAATACAATTCTAGGCAACAAAGACATGGCAAGGGGGTATCCCCAACTTGAAACTATGCTACATAGCCACTGTGATACAAACAGCATGGTACTGGCAAAGAAACAGACCTGAAGATAAGTACAACAGACTAGAAGATACACAAACAACCACAGATATGTGAAGCCACCTTATCTTAACAAAGGATTCAAATACCTACAATAAAGGAGAGATAGCTTCTTTAACATATGGTGCTGGAAAAACTGAGTTTAAACCTGCCAAAGAATAAAACTAGATCAACATCTTTCAGCATGCACTAAACTGAAATCTAAGTGGATTAAAGATCTAAATATTAAAACAGAAACACTAAATCTTCTAGAAGGCAGGTTAGGTAGAACTCTTGAAGATGTTAGAGTAGGGAAAGAATCTATGAACAAAACCTCAACAGCAAGGGAACTCACAGAAAGAATCAACAACTGAGATCTCATCTTATTAAGAAGCTTCTGCACAGCAAGAGAAACCTCCAACAGAGTAAAAAGACCACTGATAATATGGGGAAAATTTTTACCAACCATTTCTCAAAGAACTACTATCTAGAATATATAAAGAACTTTAAAAAATTAGACCCTCCCCAAATGTAAAAACTCAATTCATGTAGACTCGTACAACCCCTGTGGAGAACAGTTTGGAGATTCCTCAAAAAGCTAGGATTGGAGGCCCCATTTGACCCGGCCATCGCTCTGCTAGGTATATACACACAAAAATTAAAAGATTCATATCACAGTGACATATTACACCTATTTTTATAGCAGCTCAGTTTGTGATTGCTAAATCTTGGAAACAACCCAAATGTCCATCAACTGGAGAATGGATAAAAAAGCTGTGGTTCTTCTACAGAATGGAGTATTACTCTACCATAAAAAATGATAAGTTTTAATCATTTATACTTAAATGGATGTACCTTGAGGACATCCTTATAAGTGAAATAAATAGGTCACAGATGTGTAAATATCATATCTTTTCTCTGGTATGAGAAAACAAAGCTATAAATGAGTTCTAGAATATATGTTATATATTGTGAAATAAAAAACACTCAAAGCATAATGGAGTGAAGGGGGGAAAATAATGAGATTATAACAAAA
>PVIR01010422.1:0-49977 GCA_004026965.1 Petromus typicus | reverse complement strand
AAGTCAGCCTTTGCTTCAGACATTAAAGGGAGTCTCGAGGTTAGATAATCTAGCCATTGTGACAGTGTTGGCCACAGGTCTGTGTCAGATTGGATAAACAAAGATAAGGGACTTTCAGAGCCACATGCTCAAACTGCGCATAAGACATGGTTAGAGATTAAAAGAGTTTACAGGCCAAGAGTCCAAGTGGGATCCAGAAGCACTGCTGTAAAGAATGAATGTTCTGACCTTTGTCATCCTCATATCCTGACTTATCATTTAGATTGGTCCTAGGGTCAGTCATTTAACAGACCACCCTGATCTGCCTCTGTCCCCTATGTGAATTCCTTTCCAGCTACCTTTCTTTTTTATTTGATTATTTCTTCCTAGTTTCATGAATTTAAAAAAAAAAGTGACAGAAGCTTCAGCTTAGTCTATCCTTCAAGACTCTCACACTGAGGGTCTCAGTTAATGGCAACTCCTCTGGGCCCTTTTGAGTACGGATTAGACATGGACTCTGAGAAATCTTTCACCCTTTTGTGCCTTGCCTGAGTTGTGAACTGCAACAAGCCATGTAATGGAAATTTATTTTACTTTATAATTCATCTCATTGTATTTGTTTTGTATTGTTTTTCATTTATTTGACTTAATGGCAGTTGACATCACTATGTACATTAATTTTAATTCTGTCCATAAATTTTACCTGTTAGCCTCTCATCTCCACAACTTTCAAATAAATACTCAAATGACTCAGTACTTAATTCTTTGCTGATTGCTACCAGGCAGGTGGTTTTAAATACTTATTCTAAGCTGTCAATTGACAGGTTTATATGTCCAACCCAGGACTCTCCCTTGAAATACAGAGCTATTTGCAGTTGTCCATTTCACATTTCTACCTAGACGTGTTTGACACCGTGGATTAATGTGCATGAAAAACACGTCAGATTTTTGCCATAAAATTTGTTCTGTATGAAATAGTCTCAATTTCATTTCATTGCAATTGTATTTTTAAAAATATCTTACCCCAAATCTGTGGTTTCACCTTTGAAATCTCTCTTTTTCTCATCCTTCACCTTCAGTTCATTAACAAACCCTGTTTATTTTGTCTTCAAAATATATCCAGAATTGGAAAAACAGTTTGCCATTCCTGCTGCTCCCACGCTAGTCCGAGTTTCTGTTACCTCTTGCCTGGATCATTGTCACAGCCTCCTAGGGAGAGTCCTTGCTTTAATTCCAATGCCCCCTGGTCTCTTCTCACCATGATGGTTAATTGACTAATCAACTTGAGTGGGAACGCCCAGCTAAATTGTGTCAGCCTGGTTCTTTGTGTGGAAGATGCAGTTAGGAGGCTTACAGCTGGAAAAGTAGGAAAAGAGAATAGAATGGAAAGATTTCAGCTGATCTTCCTTAGAGGGACTTAGTCTTGGCTGCTTTTCTTTTGAGGAGTTTGGGTGGCTTTTTTTCTTTAAAGGGGATTTGGTCACTTTCTTCGTAGAGCTTCAGTTCAGGTCTCCTTGGATGTTGTCTCCCGGCTCCCAGAGCAGTCCCCTCAGTCTTCTGGCTTGGATCTTTCAGCCTTCTGGCATAGACAAGTCGGCTTTCAGCACAGCCCCCAGCCCTTTCCTGTACAGTGTCTTTGGTCTCCATTGTGGACCCTTCAGCCTCCTGATGTGGACTTGCACAGGACTTTGCAGTCAGCTCCAAGCCCTCACTTGATTCTTCAGGTCTCTAGTTGAGATAGACATCTTGCACTTTTCCACATCTGACTCTAGTATGGAGTGACTCATACAAAAAGCTAGAAGGTCCTTTGAAAAACTAAGTCATACATGCCCGTCTCTGCCTCAGTCTCTGTTTCCACGACATAACCAATCCGAACACTGCCCCAAACAGTTCTCAAAACTCCGACTTCCTACTCTAGACTTTGCTGGGCTCTAGGTAGTGGAAGTGTGAGGAAAAATAGATCATACTCCAGGAGAATTTTATCTCCCAGAAATGATTTTGGTGGCTCATTTGTGACAATAAGGAGAGTTAGTTATGAAGAAGGAAATACAACTGCTGACCACAGCCACTGTCTCCTTTCAGGACCAACTGGTCACTTTCATTATTTACATTGCTGAATACTAGTCTAATACCTGATGTACAGTCAAAAGATAAAAATGTTCATTGTGAAATTGCTGTATAAAACTTTCATCTTTCAATAGCTAACATTTTTTTAAAATGCCATAGACAGTATCTTTATTAATAAATGATATACTATCCCAATATTTGCTTCCTTTACACCATTTGTGTTATTTGTGGTTGCTTTCAACAATAACACAACATCCCTGGTGCTGCCTGCCAAGCAATTCATAGCTTCTCTCTTCATGGCTAGGACATCTGGCTGAAACTAAGCCTCATGAGTAAATGAGAGACCCCACTTCAAAGTTTCTAAATAGGAACTGTCCCTGATATGATCCTTGTATGTGCAGCATGTATGGTCTGTGTCTTTGAACTTACAAGTAGCTTCTAGGTAAATAAGACAAAACAAAACTTCCTAGCCACAGTATGCATATATTTTTTAGAATTTATATATCCTATGATGGGCTGAATCCCCCAATAACTTTTTATGTATGTTAAAATAATCATTTTCTGTATCATTCTTATGTATAGCCACTCCTATAATTTCTATGACATAAAGTTACACTGGCTGTGGCTAGAAACTACCTGGGGCATTTGAAATGTTAAATTTAGAAGCACAATAAAGAATTTCAGCATACACATTCGTATCTAATGTGATTCAGCATCAATACATCTAAAGAGACCAGGAAAGAAATAGTACTGTATTTGGAAAGAGGGTGCATTATGAAGTAGAATCAACAGCTACTCTTTTTCCAAAAATAAGAATCCTTATTTATTTATTTATTTATTTATTTTTGCATCTATTTATTCGTTCATTGATCCCGGGAGTTGAACTCCAAATCTTATGCTTGCAAGGCAGGTACCAGAAACTTCTATAGCCAGAACCACTGAGCTAAATCCCTGGCCTTCTCCTTTTAAATGTTCACCTCCAATCATAGCTGAATGGCGGTAGTTGATAAAACTACTGTAACATCTCAACATTTTCAAAAGATTTCTCAGCCATGCTATGAGATTTCATGATGACATATATTTAGATCCTAAAGACTGATGGGAAGATATATTTTGTTCTGTTGCTCTTCTTTTCCAGGTGCAACTAATTTATTTTCTTTCAGATAAAAAAGAATGAGTGCCAGGAACCAAAATGATTGGTACTAAACTTTTTAAATAACCCTCAGAACAAACATTTCATTCTCAGGGTTCATCCATACCATCCCTTTGTGCATTATTTCTTATTTGTAATGCATGGGGGGGGGCTGAGAATTTCTACGTATTTTAAGTTGGCGATCCCTCTCCGCTATGGCTTTGCTGTGACAGCCAAAGATTCATCTCCTGGAAGTGTGGTCTGCCTGTGAGAGTATTGAAAAGTGATGGATCCTTTAAGAGGCAGGACTTAGTGGGAGATGACCGAATCATGATGGCCTCTGTGCAGAGACTAATGCTGCACCAGCAGAGTGAGCTGTGTTTTGGACGAATGGATGAAGCCCTGGAAAAGTGAGCTGTTATGAAAGAGCAAGCCTGGCTCTGCTCTTACCTTCACTCATGATGTCAACTCTCTCCTGCACTCCTGCAGTGCAAAACTCTCATCATGGGCTCTCAGGAGAAGCTGACCTTGCTGTCATGTTCTTCAATCTCCAAAAATGTGAGCTAAGTAAACCTCTTTTCCTTATATTCAGTCTCCAGTATTTTGTTATAACAACACAAAATAATCTACAGCTCTCTCGTCATCTTGGAGGAATTCCACCTCAACTCCACTCCCATCCAGCCTTCATGAGAGAATCATTTTAGGATCTCCTTCAATCTAACAGAATTTTTTTTTTCATTTTCTATCTTTTTTTTTTTTTTTGTAATACTCGTATATTTACTACTTAATTGTGACCCTCTGGAGACCACAGTCCATACCATAATTGAGACCATATCCAATTCTCAATGCAAAAAAATCACATGCTGAGCAATATTTGAGATTCAAAGGACTGAAAGCAGCCAAAGTTGTAACATCTTTAGATCAGTTACTGAAACAAAACTTCCCTTCCTTCCTCTTATATGTGTTCTTGAATCTCAAGCAAAGTATCATGTGACCTCAGCAGTCAGAATATTTTGGCCAATGAGGATGTCATACTCACTGGGCATGTTTTTCTATCTGGGCTGATGTAATTGGCCAGAGTTCTCTGCATGAGCATTTTAAACAACATTCAAAGATGTTGCCTTATCAACTTCAGTGAAAAGACCTTTGCTTAAAAAGGAATCATATTGCATGTTCTCACTCAAATTTATTTGAGTAGAATCTCAGCTTCCTTGAGACAAATTACACAGAGACAAGAGTAAGAAACAAAAAACATCCTCCTTCCCACAATTAATTTTCAATGGTGAAAATGCTATGAAGCAACAGTATTCAGATCACTACCATCCTTGAACCAAAGCAACTTTCAAGATGAGCCAGCAAGTGTCCATCTGCCACTATGTTCTCAGCACACAGAATTTCTTAAGTATTTTCACTTATAACCATGGACTAACTACACAGGGATAAACTAGCGGAAGGACAGTCCTGATTTGAAGAGAAAATGAGTTTAGCATGTATAAATAATGAGTACTGTACTCCAAAGATAGCAGTTATTTTTCACAAATAAACATTCAAAGGATTATGCTTTCCTGATTTGGTATTTGTGCTCCATTCAGAGAACAGATGTAGAGGACACTAGTATATATATTGTGGAACTAGAAGGGTGCAGTGTCAATGGCTTTGAAACTCCCAGAGAGAGTCGGTGAACAGGAAGCAGAGAGGGTATTACTGGGTCAGGATGCAAAATGCAGATTCATTTGTTAGTGTGGGTGTTATTTTATGTCAGTTCTATGAGCATTGCAAGGAAGAAGAATATGTGACAGGGTGCCCTTCTCTGCTAATATTCATTCAGCACTGACTCTTGAGTAATTTAATACACTGGAAATTAAGTCTGTTTCAAAGCCTGTATATTATGGAACAAAGTGTTCCCAGCTTGTTCTATTTTTGCCTTTGGACCATTTCATTTTGAAGACACACTTGGCGAAGATGACAGCATTAATTTAGCTAACAATATTCATTTTTGTTTTCATTAGTTGTTTTTGTAGTTTTGTATTTCAATGCTTGATCTGATAAATGTATAATACCCAGAGGGTGCCTCTGTTTATATTAATAACAGCATCTCATTCACACCTCATCAATGATAGAAGAGCTTAGCTTCACAGTCAAAGGAGCATGAATCAGAAGTTTACATGAGAGGAGGGATATTTGTGCTGCAAAGGAAACTACAGGAAGGTGGAGATGAGGTGAACAGGGAAGAAAAGCCCGTTCTGAGTGGAAAGGGACTGTATATGACTGGCAAGTGTGAGTTCTCTAAACAGGACAGGGACTTGGACAAGTTATAGAAGCCTCAAAGATTTTATCTAGACTGGGCTGGGGATTTAGCTCAATGGTTCCAGCGCCTGTCTTGTAAGCACAAGGGCTGGGTTTGATCCTCAGCAACCACATACAGTACTGGGTTTAGAGACTCACGCCCAGCAGCAACCAGTACCACATACCACAGTGCCGGGCGTGGTGGCTCACGCCTGTCATCCCAGCACTTGGGAGGCAGAAGCAGGAGGACTGCTGTGATGTGAGTTTGAGGTTGAGCTCAGCGTCAGCCTGAACTACAAATCTAGACCCTGTCTTTAAAAAAAAAAAAAAGAAAAAAGATTTTATCTAGAAAATGAGTGAAATTAGTTTCACCATTAAAGACCTTTATGGTCTATAATTATATAAGTATATGTGTTTAATTTAAAATTCTATAAACTAATGGAGTGGTAATGATGATCTTTATGATTCCTTAACAGAATACTTTAGGAGGAAGAGTTATCTGTGCAGGTAAAACTTGGGGTTCATTTAACAGCAATAACAATTACCATTTATTGGATGACTATGAAACAGGCCTTGTGCTTTTTATGCACATTACATAATCACAGTGGCCATGCTGTTACGGGTGTGGGCGGGCCTTTGTTCCTAACTAGAGGTTCCATTTCTGCAAACTCAACCAACCATAGATTCAAAACTATTCTAAAAACTTTGTATTTGTATTGAACAAATATTTCATTTATCATTGTTTCCTAAGCAATACAGTACAGCAAATGCTTAGGTAGCATCTACACTGTAATAGGTATTCCAAACAATCTAGACATAAAATATTGGGAAGATGTACCTACTTCATATGCAAATACTTGCTATTTTATATATAGGAGCTGATCCTCCATAGAGCTTTCGAACTGTCTCCCGAGACAGCTTGATTTTATTCCCACTTTCAAAATTAAAGCCCCGTCAGAGGATGTATTACAGCAGGAGAACTAATGATCAGCTCTACTCAAGGTCCTGGCTGTAGTTAAGCTGTAGCACAAAAACAAAACCCCTGTTCTCATAGAGTTTCATGAAACCTGTGCAAAGTCACATAGCTAGTAAATGCCAAACCTAAAATGAGAACAGAATACTTTCACATACCCAGTCCTTACTGTGTAACTACACCACATGGAAGTAAAAATTACATCATACATGCTTATGAAATTTCATCTTGTGAGTGTGTAGGTGTACATTGTGCACAATCATGTGTCTGTGCTCCGCAGAAGTCACACATCATTTTGTTGTCAGCATGAATAGTCCCATGTAGAGACTCATTCCAGTCTGTTATTACACAAAACTAATTAATCAGGTTAAAAAGGTAGTCTTACAAGTGGAGGCTTTGGGAAACATTCTAAGGAAGAAATCATATGTGTCTGTATTTATTTTAGCAGTTGTTCGTGAATGTTGGTTCAGAATGTCTGCATCCAGAAAAATTCATGTATATATCTGTATATTATCCTTAACATATTAGATGAAATTATATTTAACATATTTGTTTCCTTTATTAGATTTGACATTTCTGAAAATAAAAGAACAGGCCTTAATTACCTTGAAATTCCCAACATACAATACAATGTATATCGAATAAATAGCAATAAACATTGGCTATGCATACTTAATGAATAAACATTTCCCTGAATCTAATCTATCTGGAAATTTTTCTTAGTATCTCTTACTTTGTAAGACTCTGAGAGGAAAAAAATTTACATAGCAAAGTTTTAATTCTGTTCAAGTAGGAAAGGAAAAGCTGAAGTAGAAAAAGAAATGGGACATTAAAATACAGCTTAGCTTTCACAAAGGACAAAATAGTGATATCAATATGAAACTAAGCCAAGCCAATAAGGGAGGGAGCCTGAAAAATAAGTTTTAAATTTGTACAGTCCTTCTTGGATACAAACAGAAAATATTTTAATAGTGATCCCTACATGATGACTGACAATGACTTCAAGTATTTTAAGCAACTACACCAAAAGGGGACCGGAAAAACTTACTGTTAGAGACACAATTCAGGTATACCTGATACAAGGAGAACAGAGCTGAGCTAGAACTAAAGGAATATGGTGCTAGAAGATAGTAAGTGAAGCATTTTCATCCTAAATTCTGGCACAAAGTCTGCAGGGTCTGAAAAGAGAGGGAAGTGAGGGCTGTGCTGTCAGAGCAGAACCTCTTCTTTTGGTCATCTTCTGGTAGGTGGATTAACTTCTCTATTTTTTTCCATCTCCTTGCATATCAGAAGCCCACAATACACGAATCTAACTGAGTTACTCCAAGACAGATTTCTCATATGTGTATAAGAGGTTTCCACACCCGTGACCATGAATCGCATCGAATCAAGCGTAGTCACTCTTTGGCCATGCTTCTAAAATGCTGTGGGAAAATGGCTTCTTAAATCCTTTCAGAATTTTACTGTCTCTGTTCCTGAATCAGATGATCCACCACTTTAAATTTTCAGTGCCTTCTTTTCTAGTATTTCCTTTTTGTGTGGGGCAAGAGAATAAAGATCTTTAAGTGGTATTGCCTGGAACTCACATTAGCATAAATATGGATGTTTTATGCAGTTTAAATGATTTTATGATAAAAATGGAGATTGAAAGCAGACTTTCTTTTGCATAGTGGGAATAAAATAGTGTAATCAATAACAATTTTGAATAAAGTTACTCATTTTAAATTTACACGATAGAGAAAATATTAGCTAAAACAACTGTCCTTATATCTGTCCAGCTGCTTTCCCTGTGCCATGAAGTGGACCACTATCTTGACAGTAGCATTTGAGCCAATGAAAATCAGACAGCAAAATGCATCATATGCCCTGGAGCTTTTCTCTGCCCTTTGAGGCATTTCTATGCCTGAGCAGTTGCTTCCGACCTATGGGCTGCACTATACATCTAATTGCAGCTCTTCTTGTAGGTAGGAAGCACTAGCAGGAAATCATAAAGTGTGGGGCAGGGAGGGGCTGGGGAATTTTACTGTCTTCCCTTCTGTTTTGGTGACGTCTCCCCACTACACCTCCGCTCCACACACACGTCCTTCACTGCTCAGTCTCTCTAATTCCCAGACAGTAATTTCTCCATATTTTTCTTTAGATTAGAAAGTAATACTACTTGCTTCCAGCTCTTATTTATCTTTGGGTATTTAATCTTCATTCTGTTCTCTTACCAGATAAGTAATCATTTTATAAACTCATTTTATTTGAGGTATATTCTGTTTCTGCTGAATCTTGAGTGATAGCATCATAAACTTTTTTTTTAAGGTACAAGAAGTTTATTGAGAGACAGCTTCTGCCTAAGAGAAGAAAAGGGGATTTTCCAAGTGAGTTCCCACCCACCTCGATGCCCAGGAGGTTTTTATGAGGCAAAACCATGATGTGAGGTGGGTCCAAGATAAAACCAAATTATAATCAACTAGTAAGATTGTAAATACAATTCCTTAGATGATGTTGATCCCACGAGAAATCACAAGGTGGACAAAAGTATCAATCTATAAGACTTATCAAAACTTATCAATCTATAAGATTATGGACAAGTATAGTCTCTTAGGTATTATCGATTAAATGGGAATCCAATGGGAAAGCAAGCCATTCAGCAAGCATACAAAGATTTTCAGTCAGGGATCTTTCCTGAACGGGGTGGGGTAAGTTCTTCATACCCCACCCAGGTGATTGATACTGATTCAGAATATCAATCACTGCTCTTCATCCTATGGGGGTGTGGTAGGTTTTCTCCTTTTATAATGCTGACCTTCTGTGAATACTCTAGACTGTCTTCCATGTTAGGTTCTTGGCTGTCTTTAGACAGAACTTCTATAGATTACCTCTGACTGCTGATCACGGTTATGACCTGAGCCTCTTCAGCTGGAAGCAGCTAGAATGGTCTTCCACACCTTGACCCCTCATAGCAGTTAAGATACTTCTTCAGAGGAATAAGAACTATAGATAGGTAAGTTAATTAGATATCCTATAGGTAGTTAGACAGCACTGTGCCATGAGGAGCCAACATAGAGGACAATTGAACCATCATCATCATAAACTTTTAAAGTGGAGCAACTTAAACTTTTCAATTACCATCTCTTAATTCTGTTAATATATCTATAAGAAATAATCTCCTTCCCCTTATAACTGATGGCTCTAATTTAACAGATCAACATCCAGCTACCACAGCTAGAAGGAATATTTAATCCTGCAATCAAGAAGTATCATGATGTTCATAAAGTCTTCACACTATAGAACTTCTTTCTTTGGCCACATTTCGGCATCTCCCACATTTTTTGCCAGAAGGAATGAGATACCATATTCTCTTATTTCAGGGAGAGTGGTTCTGAGACAGAGCAATATTCAGAGTATACAGGGTAATATCTGAGCAGCTATCCTGTCATCTTAGCAAAACAAAAATCAGCAACAATGATCCCATCTTGACATAGTTTCTAAATACATTACCTCTGAAGTCTAAAATTTCAAAATTCAAAAATTTACATGACTCCAAGGGTTTTTGACAGTGATAATGAGCCTATTATTATAGGTTCTCCTCCAGCATACTCAATGAGACGATCCACCAGAGTGTGTTCCAAAGCAGGAACACCAGGGCATACTGATGCTAGGGGAGGATAACTTTCTCTACATCTTGGAAACCTGGAAGCAGAGATTCCCTTTCTGAGCATCAAGGCCTAGATCTTGCTCAGTTTCTTGGTGAAGAGAAGAGATTTTATCGATGAGTTAAGACCAAGTGGGAAACAAGTGGTTGTCCAAGTCCTTCCAGAAAATGATGGAAGCCTTGCATTGTAAGACAGTGACATGGCAGGAGGGTCCTTTGTCTGTGTTGTGTAAATGTTATCTCTGGCTGTTGGGAGCTGCTCTCCAATTCTAGGGGAGCTGAGGAAGCTTTGCTGAGATGCTCTGCATTTGCTCCTCTCCCATGTGGCCACCTCCCCTCTGATTAGTTTTGAATCCTTTGCAAATTTAATTTGAAACATAATGTAACTGTGCAGTATGTGTGTTGGGAGTGAGCCTCTTCCTGTCAATCTGTAACCTGGCTGAAATACTCCAGTGCTTGAGAACATAGCCTATCAATGTCATTCTGATCATTATGATTCTCTAACTGGTAACAGGCACTTTTTTTTTCTTACAGAATTGAAGCTTTTAAAAAAATCAGTAGATTTACAACATGATCTCTGAGCAATTACAGATGCAGAGATTAAAACTTTCACTGCAATTATGAATAAAAGCTTGATTGAGGAAAGTGAAAACATCATCCCTGTCTGGGGCGGGATGTGAACTGTATCAGCAGCACACAAATGAGGAAGAGACATCTAGACTGGATGAGAACAGGCACAATTCCCTTCATGACAGATGACTAAGGATTTCACCAATGTATCCATAAGAATCAGGAGCACATCTCAAAGCCTGCTTTTTATGCTTCAGGTTCTTTGTTTTTAATTATGCTTAAATTAACTTGAGAGAATGGTTTAAGGTTTTTGTGCCACAGCAAGGATTCAGTCACTCTCATTTCCTTTAATTATCAGCGCTCTGTCTCCACAAATAATTCTAGCTGGTTAACCTGGAGGGGATCTCCATCCATCACTCCAGTCACACTCTGGGATCTTGAATGGGGAAAGCGAATTGGATCCATCCTTGATGGAGGCCTTGGACTCAGAGGAGCTCGCCCATGAGGGTGCCGATGACTGGAGACAGCGCCCCTCAATCAGCTGACAGGGCAAGTGGTAAAGTAAATCACTTGACTCACTGTCCCTCCATTTCCTCCTTAATACAATTAGAAAATTGTACTAGAGTATTTTTTGAAATTTTTCCTTCTGCAGAAGTCTTTCTTATGTTATCTTTTTAAAACTAGGAAGTCTAAATTATGGCTGACAAAAGTAGAAATATTCTGTTTGATATAAGAGTTGAGGTGCAATTCCTGCCATTAATCGTACATCGCATGCCTTTGGAGAACACTCCCAAAAGGTGTAGAGAGAATCAATCAGCCAGATGCTACCTAAGAATCCTTTCTGCCCTGGTACTTTCTAACATCTATGTGATTTTAATAGCTGCCATTTCTAATTGTCTAATTTGTACAAGACCTGAAATAAACATTTACACACAGTACCTTAATTGAACTTTAAAAATACTTTACAAAGTGTAGATCAGTTATTCACTTGTACAGATGAAGGAGCTGAGGCTCTGGTAGTGGCAGTCCTGCAGCACACAGACCACAGTGGGCGTGCAGAGCCTCTCTGTTGACAAGAGCCAAGGTGCTTCAGGAGCCAAGCATCAGGGATTCAGGTTTGACTGCAGTGTTGGCACTTTGGGATAAAGAAGTGGGTATTGGGTTGCAGTTCTGACACTTGGTCTTTAAACTACAGTTCAAAAATGTGGTATGATCCCATTTGTTGATTCTCAATATTATTTCTCATGCTATTGGAGTTCCATTCAGATAATTCTTGCCTACACACCTATGACCTCAAGAGTTTTGCTTATTTTATCTCCCAGGAGATTATTTCTGTTGGAACATTCAGATCTTTGACCCATTTTGATTTTAGGTTAGTATTAAAATGAGAATACAGGTCTAGATTCAATTTTTGCATGTAGTTTTATTAGCTTCTAGGTATTTCATTTTCTTGGTCCTATTATGAATGGTCTTTTCTTAGTAGGTTCATTATTGGTGTGCAGGAAAACTATACGTTACTGTGTGTTGATTTTGTATTTTGCTACACTGCAGAGTTTGTTTATTAATTCTGAGAGTCATCATGTCATCTGCAAATAATGATAATTTGACTTTTTAAAAAAATATAGCACTATTTATTAAAGAGGTGATCTTTCCTCTAGTGTATGATTTTGGACCCTTTTCAGAAAAGAATTGTTGAAGGTACCTGGGATTGTTTCTGCACCCTCTGTTCTGTTCCGTTTTATGTGTCTGCTTTTGTACCAGTACCTTGCAGTTACTCTCACTGTAGCTTTGCACTTTGACTTCAGGTCCAGGATTGTGATGTTGCCTACTTTGCTCTTGTTATCCAGGATACTTTTGCAATTTTGGTTCTCTTCTGGCTTGAATAAATTTTAGAATTGCTTTATTTAGTTCTATGAAGAATAATTTTGGGGCTGGGGATTTAGCTCAGTGGTTCTGGTGCCTGTCTTGCAAGCGCAAGGACCCCGGTTCAATCCCCGGTAACCACATATGATACTGGACGTGGAGACTCACCCCAGCAGCAATTAGTACCACATACCACAGTGCCAGGCGTGGTGGCTCACACCTGTCATCCCAGCACTCGGGAGGCAGAGGCAGGAGAATTGCTGTGATATGAGTTTGAGGCTGAGCTCAGGGCCAGCCTGAACTACAAAGTGAGACCCTGTCTCAAAAAACTTTTTTAAAAAAAGAATAATTTTGGTGTTTTGATTGGATTTTGTTAAATTTATATATCAACTTTGGTAGGACTGTCATTTTGACAATTAGGGGTTTGTCTCTACAGGAAAATAGGGTATTTTCCTATTTTTTGGTGTCTTCTTCGATCTCATTTATTCAAAGGAAAATCATTTTCATTGTAGAGATATTTCACTTTCTTATGTTAATTCCTAATTATTTCTTAGTGCTATTTTTTTTTTTTTTTTTGAGACAGGGTATTTCTTTGTAGTTCAGGCTGGCCCTGAACTCAGCTTCAAACTCACATCACAGCAATCCTCCTGCCTCTGCCTTCCAAGTGCTGAGATTACAGGCGTGAGCCACCACGCCCGGCACTGTAGTATGTGGTACTGATTGCTGGTGGGCGTGAGTCTCCACACCCAGCATTGTATGTGGTTACCAGAGGATTGAACCCAGGCCCTTGTGCTTGCAAGACAGGAGCCAGAACCACTGAGCTAAATCCCCAGCCCTCTTAGTGCTATTTTTAATGGTATTTATTTCCTAATTTCTTTTTCAGTAAGTTTACCATAAAAGAGAGCTATTGATTCTTGTTTTGATATTGTACCTTGTTACATTAAATAAATTGATTATTAATTCTGGAAGTCTTTTGGTGTAATGTTTGTGTCTTTGAATGTAAAAAATCATGTCCTCTAAAAATAATGATAATTTGACTTATTTTCATATATATATGTATATCCATTTTATTTCTTTTTCTTGCCTAGTTTTTCTTTCTAATTCTTGCTAATGTTTTTAAGATGATGTTGAACAGCAGTGATTATAATGGACATCTTTGTCTTGTTTCTGATTTTAGAGAAAAAGCTTCCAGTTTTTCCACATTTATTATGGTGTAATAGGATTGTTGTAAATAGATTTTATGAAATTGATATGTCTTTCCATATTTTTTTAGTTTTATCATAAAAGGATATTGGATTTTGTCAAAGGTCTTTTGTCCATCTATTGAGATGATGACTTCATTTTTGCCTTTACTTCTGTTTATGTGCTGTATTGCATTTACTGATTTGTGTATATTGAACTGTCCTTGCCTCCATGGGATGAATCCTACTAAGCTGTATCATGATCTTTTTGTGATTTATTGCCTTGTGTTGCACTTGTGTCTTGTTGAAGGTTTTTTTGTTTATACTGATTACAAGGATTGGCCAAGAGTTTTCCTTTTGGTTGTACCTTTGTCTGGTTTGCGGATCAGGGCAAGGCTAGTTTTGAAGGTTTTTGGGAGTATTCATCCTTTTAGATTTCATTAAAGAATTTGATGAGTATTGGCATCAAATCTTTCCTGAATTTCTAGAATTCAGCAGTGAATTGATCCAGACCTGGGCATTTCTTTATAGGTTATTTTTTTTAAAAAAAATACTGTTTGAATTACATTGTCAATTATTGAATTATTTGGGGTTTTTCTACCTTTTGGTTCAGTTTCATTCATATGTACCACAGTACCATGCATTTCCTCTGATTTATCCAATTTATTGGTATATATACCTATAAAGTATGTAGTTGTTAATATTTTCTGGATTTAAGTGCTATCTGTTGTGGTTTCACCTTTTAGTTGAATTATTTGGGTACCCTTTTTGGTGGTAAAATTGGCTAAAAGTTTGTTTATTTTGTTTACCCTTTTGAAGAACCAATTCTTCAGTTCATTGCATCTTTGTATTGTTTTTCAGTCTCAATTTTATTGATTTCTACCTAAATTTTATAATTCCTCCTTTGTGCTAGCTTTGCTTTGGATTGTTCTGATTTTTCTAGGACCTAGAAGTATACATTTAAGTTGTTTGGGCTTGCCTTTTTTGTGATGTGGGGATTCACACCTATGAACTTCATGTGATGGGGGAAAGAATGTGATAGTAATAAAAAAGGAGACAAAGCTCAAGTGTATAGGGGGTGACCATGTGATGGTCCATGTGATGGGGTGAGTGGGGGAAGGGAAAAATGAGAATCAGGTCAAGTCATGTTCTGGTAGAAACTCTCATTGCTGAATGCGATGATGATGTGTATTCATAATGTACCAATAAATATTTGAATTTTTTAAAAAAAGAAAAGAGGAAACAGATCAAGTGGTAAACTTACTCATAATTCCCAAGTACCCAATGGGGACTTGAATTTAGTTGTTCTGACAAAGTCATTACATCCTAGGAATAATCTCTAACGATGAAAAGTGTCAGCTTTGTGTATGACTATTTCTCTATCACAGCTGCATTTGTCAGCTTTCCCAATGTTCAAACAAAATATCTGATGCCGTTGACCCAAAGGAAGAGAGGTTTAGTTTGCTTAAGGGTTTAATCCATGGAAAGATGGCTCTGAGGCAGAATCATCGTAACAGGGGGTGAAGTGAGCAAAGATTCCTCTCTCATGGCAGCCAGGAAGCAGACCTGGTTTTAGTGCTGGAGAGAAAAGAGACAGGGACCAACTATAATATTCTTGATCATACTGCTATAAGCCACCCAAGCACTCTTGAACATGTGCTTTACTAAACCTCTCAGCGTTTCTTAGTCTATTCAAGCTGACATATCCTGATTAATAGTTACACTCGTTCTGAAACTACAAAATCAAATAGTGGAGATCGTATGGTCACCATGTTTAAAGCAATTCACTCAGCTATTCTAGGCTGTGTGATCAACCGCATCACCCATGGAAATGCAGCCTGCCTCGTGCTGGTGACCAACTTATAGCTATAGGACTGCTAAGGCATTTTTATTTCACAGGATATAAGAGAAAGTCACTGTGAAGTTCACTGTGCTTTATACCTGGGGTTCAGGTAGCAAATATTGCATCTTATTTGTAATTTGCTGCTTTCTTTTCTCTCAGTTCAGTGTTTCACATTTGAACCAATCATGTGTCACCTAAACAAGTTTACCAAGGCATTCCTGTCGAGGATGTGCATTGGACAATAAATTGGTCCCTGAAAAACTTTGGTAATAATGTATTTTTTCAATTGTGAGGGGAGAAAAGTAAATGGTAGTTAGAAAACTCTTTTGACATTCACTTAGGTTGCATTATTAAGAAAGAATATTAGAACAATTAAACAGTAGAATAAATACAACAGTCTTTCACATTGCTATTTCTTGTTTCATTACCCCCTCAGCCTTTGAATCTAGCTTTTGTCCTTGCTACTGAGCACCAATAACATTATTGAAAAGGACTAATTTCCTTCTACTATTTGAAGCTCTTTTCTCAATTCTTACTACTCTAAACTTGCCACACCATGTGACTCTAGTGACCAATTACTCCTTACAATACCCCTTCCTTGACTTCGGGGTTCTAAGGCTATTGTAGGTTATTGCAGTTCTCAGTACCTTTCTGAAATTATGTGTATCATCTTCATTCACTTCCAGTATTTTATCTCTATTTAATCAAATTCAGTTCACAGTTTTGAATATTGTCTACATGGACAATTCTTCAATGCAAATAATTGCAAATTTCTTAGAAGAAAAAATGAGATAAGAGAAAGAAGAGGCTTAGGTACTGAATAATCTACACACTAATCTTCTGGAAAAAGAACTTATGTACTTCATAGGAAAGAAATTTCAATTGAATGTGGATCATTGGGTCTTGGCTGCATGGACTACATTAGCCTGTGAAATATTTAAAAGAATTAAAAGGTTTGATATGAGCATAGCAGTCAAGAGGACCTGATCCATGAGCTTTGTCAGCACAGATAGGGATGCGAGGGCCTGCATGCTCTGAAGATGCCATCCCTGAGAATCTGTAGATGTCAGCCCTCATTTTCAGGGCTACTTAGAGAGATTTTTAATTTGAAAATTCTCTCTGAAGCAAATTTTGAGATAAATACTTCATGCCCCAGTGGTTCCCCATGGAAATGTTAGGAGGCTAAGCTCTTTGGTAGTGAAATAATACTTTCCTTGCTTTGAAACTGAATCACTTGAAGCTGCAAAGGGAAATTAGAATGTCTCATATTGGTGGCTAGAAAAAGAAGTCACCTTATATACTGCATAAGAATGGTCTATACAGTCCTAGGAATAATTTTCTGATGAAGTAGTTGTAAGCAGCCACTTATGTGTCATCCTGAGCCAAAGGAGTCATGAAACACTCTTTATCCCACAAATGTAAGAAAAGGAAAAAACCAAATGGAATATTTGACCTATTAATGGTTTTATTGTGATCATATCTTTAACAGGTATTTGAAAGAGTAGACTTACAACAAAGGTTAGAATACAACTATTATGTTTCAGAGTATTCCCAGAAATTCTGGGCTATCCCCTTAAAAAAATAATGAGAATATGATAATGCTTAATGAATGTTCAGTTATCCAGAGGTGATAATTCTGTGTGAACATGGTTTATAGCTTTGTTTTCCTGAGACTCCCTGGCTAGATGTCTTTTGACTTTTAGCATATCTGTGTAGAAGAGAAAGGGCAGGGAGAGATGGTAGCAAGCCCATAAGTTGAGATACCTGTTGAAGTGAAGGAATAATGAGAACATTGTTTAAACAAGGCTTATGTGTTTTCTGTACGTCTGAATAAATCACATTCTCTCTGAAATCATTGTATAAAGTCCTGCCAGCTCAGAGCTTTGTTTCATCAACACTCAATGAATACTGGAGAAAAGAATGAATACCACATCATGAAAGAGCCTAAGCTATATAGTTGAGTTATCTATACGCAGGACCCATGTCTAATTTTAACACTGGCTGATTTACTTAAAGTCTCCATGTTTTAGCTTCTTTGTCTGCAAAGAGGATTGTGATATATTGTAAAATATGAACTAAATGAGCAAAACGCTTGAAATGAGGAGGGGTCATAGGAAAAGGCTAATTGAATTTTTGGAATTTTCCCAGCCCAGAGCAAGTGTACCCAGGGCAGCTATCTACAATGGAGAAAATATGCTTCTGAAAGAGGAAGGCCAAGGGCTCTAACTCCCAAGGACCCGCTCACTAGTGCGAGCTGTCCACCTGAAGGAGACAATGTTATATTATATTTCTACGTTGATTGCCAATAAAACCTGGTCTCTCCTTTCCAAACTAGGCTCTGTTTCTATTATTCAGTCATAAGAAATGCTTCTCAAAATTTTACCAAATTACCTGGCTGTGATTTAAAAAAATTTCAACTCATTCTGAGGTTGTAGCAAATATAATGCATGCTAGGCTAAATCAGCCAACAACTATTAAAACAGGAAATAATTTAGAGAAAGCAAATGAATAAATCAATGATTCAAAAGATAGAAATTGGGAACCATCAATCTTGATGAAAGCAAGTTGTTTGTAGATGAGTGGAATATAATTATAAAATCAAGCCATTAGTTAAGCATCAAATGAAAAAGAAAATGAGAGTTAAAATGTTCTTTAAAACATGGAAATATACACATTCATGAATAAAATCATACAGAAAACTGGAATATATGATCTATATTTCCATCTGATAAAAGCTATTTATGAAAAACCAAGCATCCTACTAAATGGTCAAAATTGAAACTTTTGTGCTAAAATCAAAAACAAGAGAAGGATGCCCATTATCATCACTCTTGTTCAGTATAGTTCTAGAGACATTAGCCACAACAATTAGACAAGAAAAATAAAGGAATAAAGGCAGAAAAGAAAGAAGTTAAACTGTCATTGTTTGTAGATGATATGACATCATACATAGAATATCCTAAAACTTCAGACAAAAATCTGCTAGACTTAGTCTCCAGATTTACTACAGTAGCTGGATACACAGTAAACACTCAAAAATTGACAACCTTTGTATATGGGAGTAACAGATTCACTGAGAGAGAAATTAGGAAAACAATTCATTTTACAATAGCATCCAAACAAATCTAGGTATCAGTCTAGCAAAGGAGGTTAAAGATCTGTTCTTTGAAAACTGCAGCATTCTGACAAAGGAGATCAAAGAAGATATTAGAAAATAGAAAGATGTCCCTTGTTCTTGGGTAGGAAGAACCAATATTCATTAAAAAGTCCACACTGCCAAAACTACTATATATATTCAATGTAATCCTGATTGAAATACCAACAGTATATTTTATATAACTAGAGAAAATAATCCCCAAATGCATCTAGAATCAGAAGAGACTTATACTAGCAAATGCAATTCTAGGCAACAAGGACATGGCAGAAGGAACTGTGATCCCCAACTTGAAACTATACTACTGAGCCATTGTGATAAAAACAGCATGATACTGCAAAGAAACAGACCTGAGGATCAGAAGAGGAGACTAGAAGATCTAGAAATAACTTCAGGGATACTAAGCCACATCATCCTTGACAAAAGTACCAAACACCTTCAATAGAGGAAAGACATCCTCTTTAATAAAGGGTGCTGAAAAAACTGGGTTTCCACCTGCCAAGATAAAAACTAGATATACGTCTTCACCATATACTAAACTGAAATTGAAGTGAATTAAAGATATAAATATTAAAACAGAAACACTAAGCCTTCTGGAAGATAGGTTAGGTAGAACTCTTGGAGATATTGGTATATGGAAAGACTTTATGAACAAAACCTCTGTAGCACAGGAAATCACAGAAAGAATCAACAACTGGGATGTCATCTTATTTAAAAGCTTTTGCACAGCAAGAGAAACCACCACAAGAGCAAAAAGACCTACAATATGATAAAAAATATTTACCAGTTTCTTCTCAAAGATCTACTACCTAGACTGTATAAAGAACTGAAAAAAAAAATCAACCTCCTGAAATACAAAGACTCAGTTCAAAAATGGGCATCAGAAATGAACAGATATTTTTTAGATGAAGTAAAAGCAGCAAATAAATGTACTAAAAAATGTTCAGCGTCACTTGTTATTAGAGAGATGCAAATGAAAACAAGAGATTTCATCTCTCTCCACAAAGAATGGCTACTATCTCAAAATTAACCAAAAATAAATGCTGATGAGACTGCTGGGAGAAAGGAATCCTTCTCTACTTTTGGGAATGTAGACTAATACAACTATTCTGGAAATCAGAGTGGAGATTACTCAAAGAACTATGATTAGATGTTTCATTTGACCCTGCTATTTTCCTGCTGGGTATAATCATGAAAGAATTAAAAGCATCATACCACAGCAACATATATGCATCTATGTTTATAGCAGCACAGTTTGTCAGAGCTAAATCTTGGATATAGCTCAAATACCCATAAATTGGGGACTGGATAAAGAAATTGTGCTGTTTTTTTCACTTGGAGTATTACTAAACCATAAATAATGATAAATTAGAGACATTTATAGTTAAATGGACGCACCTTGAGGCCATACTCATAAGTAAAATAAGTAGGATACATGCGTAAATATGATATTGTTTCTCTAGTGTGAGAAACTGACGGGGTAAATGAGGTCCAGAATATATGATGGATATTGTGAAATAGGAAGAAAATGTTCAAAGGGAACAGGGAATGGGGGAGGAACAAAGAGAGGAAAGAAAAAAATTGATAGTGGAAAGAGATTATACATATTGAAGGTATTGAAGAGACGGCAGGGAGGTGGGAAAAATAACAATCAAGAAATACGTACATGTATAAATTCTAAATGATGAATTATCATAATATATTCCTAAAATTTACTAATAAACTCAATTAAAATAAAGATGTTCTTGGGCTGAGGATTTAGCTCAGTGGTTCCAGTGTCTACCTGGCAAGCACAAGGTCCTGAGTTTGACCGCATATGCTGGGCATGGTGGCTCACACCTGTAATCCCAGCACTCAGGCAGAGGCAGAGGCAGAGGCAGGAGGACTGCTGTGAGTTTCAGGCTAGCCTGGGCTACACAGTGTTTGGGGCCAGTCTGAACTACAAAGCAAGACACTGTCTCAACAACAACAACAAAAAAGCTCTTAAAACTATAAATGCTCTTTAAATATAATAAAATGTAAAAAATTAAAATTTTTGGAAAAATACTTCAGACATTCTGAACATAAATTCAAGACCATTAATTAATTTGATATTTTCCTAGAAAAATAACAGAAAATTCTCCTACAGTGCATTCTTATTCCTCAGATGAGCACAGCTCCTTCTCAGATAGTAACTATGTTGTCCTACACACACCAGTTGATAAGATAATCTTTATTCTCCTGTAGGTCCATAGGAAAAGGAATTATGTTTGATCAGAGGAACATGAATTTCTAGTGAAGTCTGTACGTACCAGTGGATCTAGGGAAAAATTACAAGTCTTTATTTTGTCTCCTGTTAACCTGCTTTCTTAAGATACTCAACTATCCAACATGCTATAATCAGGAAAAACAATACTGAAATGATGTGAGCTATGGTTGTGTATTAATATTGCAAAGCCTTAGAGAAATCATTTGGTCTCTGGGGCTGTGACTCTCCTTTTTGAAACTAGGTTAAGAATGATACCTAAGGTACTGAGCACATGAGCATGGAGGCTCAAATGAGATAATGTCCCTGAAAGCCCTTTTAAATGTGTTATATTGTAAAAGTTATTTTCATTATCACCATTAGCATCAAAGTGTAAATGATTATGAATTTCACAAGTATATCTAAATTTGACACTTCTTCTGTTTGCTCTAAAAAACCATCTTCAGTCACCATCTTTAAAGTCAATACTATTTTAATGAATAGTGTACAAAGGCTTTTAATTCACAAATATATGGCTAATCACTATGTTACAGTTAATCAAATCCTAAATTAGTTAATCCAAAATTAGTTAACTAATCAAATCTTAAATCAGTCTGAGATCCAGAATATCACTATCTTAGTGGACTGCTGAGGTTATGTTGTGTTTCATCTCTGCTATTACCTTCATTACTTTTATATTATTTGGTAATCATGTAATTATAGTGCAATTACAATTGTAAAAGAACAGAAAATTTCCCAGCTGTGCTCTTGTTAACGGACTCCACTCAATACTGAGCACTCAGCTGCAAGATGTTTTACAGCTATAGGATATGAGTGTTGGGGGTCTGTTTCTACCTTTGAGTTCTATGTTTACTAAGAGTTGATTAAGTTTATTTCCAATTTATTTATGGTGATTGTACTGATAATTATAATAATGTGATTTAATTTAAAATTTAATAAGCTAATTAAAATGGGGAAAAGAGGATTACTGTTTCCCTCAGGTTGAAGCTGAATATTTTGGAAAGATTTAATGACTTAAAAATTCACTGTCAAACTAGTTGTGGATGGAAGGATGATAAAAGGCTAAAAGGAAGAAAAAGTTAAAAAGAAAGACTAAAAATATTTCATATATTGTCAGAAGCATCTTTAATTTTTCACTCCACTTTCAAGAATATAGGAATGTAGGGTCATAATTTAGGCTTGTAATTAGTATAATAAAATGAATTAAAAGTAGCAGTGGACCCAGAAAAAAAAATGTACCTGAGCCCCACCTGAAGAATGATAGATGGATGCATGACACATGTTTTAAGTTAAAATAAAAACTTAAAAAATATAAAAATCACTTATATGATTCTCTGCTTTGACTTCTTAGGATAAACTAACCACACACAACAAATTAATTTGTGAGCTGGAATTATTTCAAAGTGAGAACACATAAATGAACCAATAATTTTCAAATCTTATTACACTGATAAATACAGATTGATTCCTAACACTGTCTTCAGTATAAGACACTGTGGAGAATAGAGAAAGAAACTTTGTTCCTATTGTCAAAGTCCTCAGAATTCACTGATTTCTTCCATATGAGACAGATTTCAGGAGCCGCATGCTCTCTGGAAATTGTGAAGAAAAAGCTTGCATAACTTTATACAATGGCCCTAAAGCTTATAATCTACTTAGAATAAATGCCTTCTTGGTTTTAGTAAACAAATCAGATCCTGGCACTAAAAATGCAAAGCAATATTTTAAATCCATATTGTATATCAGCCTCAATAATCACTTTTATTAGTAAGAATTGTCACTATATTTATGAAACCGTATGAGAAAGTGATATCTCAGGTGAAAAAGAAAAAACTCAGTTAAATTTATCACAGTATTTTATATCATGAATATTTATATATTTATTCATCATTCATTCATTGCTTCTAGTTCATGCAGCAAACTTTTACTTTCATATAATGTCCTAGATCCATAAGTGATATGGCAGGGCAGATAGAAAATATAATGAACAAGATCTTTAAATTATTTCCAAAGTGCATTGGCAGACCTTTGAAGTGTTCTGAGGTTAATGACATAGGTTAATTCGTAGTTTAAAATTTCTCATTATGGTATAAAAATGTTGGAAAGGAGGAAAATGAAATCAAGAAAGCTAAGAAATGGCATTCGTGTCCTGTGCTTTCCAGCTTTTCGATGTAGTCACCTCATGCTGGGGATGTGTGTGAACTTGTCCTGGTCCTTTTCTGAATACGAATGTCCTTACAAGACAGGAAACATCTTTCTTGCTGCTCAACAACCTATCTCCGTATTTTCTAGAGTTATTCAGATTTAAATATTCATCCTGAAATTTCTACACAAAACAAAGAAACATGCCAGGGAGCTTAGTTAATTATCCTCCAAATATCATTTTGCTGCCTCTTAAACCCAAAGTACTGAACACACTAAGGTTTTGTCTGTTTGTTTTTAATTTTTTAATCTTTATTGGTACATTACATAAATGCATCATGATTGCACTCCGTGATGGGGATTTGTACCAGTATGAGACACAACTTAATTCTCATTTTTTCCCATAGCCCTACCCACCCTACCGCCTGCCCCATATACATAAAATTTGTTTCCTTACTTTTTTTGTTTTGTTTGTTTGCTTTTCGGTTTTTTTTGAGGCAGGGTCTCGCTTTGTAGCGCAGGCTGGCCCTGAGCTCAGCCTCAAACTCACAGCAGTCCTCCTGCCTCTGCCTCCCAAGTGCTAGGATTACAGGTGTGAGCCACCACGCCCGGCAATGTGGTATGCGGTACTGATTGCTGGTGGGTGTGAGTCTCCATGCCCTGTATTTTTGTATGTGGTTACCAGGGACTGAACCCAGGCCCTTGCACCTGCAAGGCAGGTGCTGGAACCACTAAGCTAAATCCCTGGCACATGAACACAGTAAGTTTAAGACACTGTATATATATAAAAAAATCTACTTGTGGGTTACTTTTGAAAATGAGGCTAAAAAGGTGACACAAAGTCCTTTGTCATCGTCAAGTACTTTTCTGGGACAACATGTATTTGCTTTTATTTTGAGCCCATCAGCCAATTTTCAAGACAATTTCTGTGACTCAAGTTCACTTTCTGTGACTCTTCATGAAATTATCCTATCAAAGGCTCTAGGATGCAATCAAGGTAACTCCCAATACCGCTCCCACATACTAACCACCACTTTGTGAGGAGGAGTCCATCTAATTTTGCTCTTCCTACCCCTTTCTGCCTGTGACTCTCTTTTCCTTGCTGGTCTAGCCATTATCACTTCCTCTGCCATCTTATTTCCTTGCCATGCCCACTCTCAGTGAGTCTGTTCCCCAAGCATTTCTAATATTAGGGCTTATATTTTGGAGATAATGAAATTACCAATCTTTTCTGCCATCTTTTTATTATCTGTTATCCCCTGAGATTTTTGCTTTTCTATTTCTTCATTTATAATTTAGTTTGCCTGTAAAAAAATACATACAGCAAAGTTTTGGTAAAGTTAAGATTATCCTTCAACTTATTTTATTTTGTGTCACTGTTCTCAAAGCTCAAATTTAATAATGCAGAAGAAAATTCATTGTTTGGTAAAATTATCAAAACAATCTGAAATAGGAAAAAACCATAAGTAAGATTTAAATTTTATTAACTCAATATGAATTAATGTGGAAAATAAACCAAATTGATAATCTGAAGCTTTGCAATTTCACTAGTTTTATATATTTACTGGGACTTTCAGATAATGTAGAATTTGCTGTAAAAAGAGATAGAACAAAAAACAAAGAGTATCCTGGATAACCTAATTACAGATATAGTCTGGATGTCAAAGGAGAGGGATGAAATCTGAATTGGAATGTGATTTGGGATCTAAAGTCATTTTACTGCCACATTAACTTGTCACTCTAGTTACAGTTTCTTGTCAGTGTGGTGACTCAGCTCCTCTATCTCTATTGTTCAAGCACTCTTAGTTTCTGCTGATTCATAATATCTGTAGCATGAGCTCGAATCCAGTCAGTCTCTATACATTCATAGCTTCTGGCAACCACTGTCATCTCTGTTTTCTGACTTCTGTATTCTTGGCAGTATCAACTTTCATCGCTAAATGAGCACTTTCCTTGTATTCTCCACTCAAATTCACCAAGAAGAGAACTTGTTGGGTTACTGAGTTGATATCATTTTGTTTGGGCCCTCCACCAGACTCTCTCTGGGGGTGTTGTTAGCTCGTAGGTGAATTATAGTCCTTGAGTCAATCTCTAAAACCTAACTTGGTCTAATCAGCTGTTATGGGTGAAAAAAATTGTTTGGTAATTTTCTGTGGTTTCTCAGGCTCAAGAAGCCATCTACACTATCCAAGATATGACTGGGGACCTAGGTTTCCTCTCCAATGAACTGGTTTCGACAAGCTCCTTTTCCACATATAAATGGAGAAAAGATTTGATTATGAGCCCCTGAAGGTCCTTCCAGACCCTGAATTTCCATGGGTCTCTCTGGCACTTACCAGAGGTTCTTTTGCCTCTTTTGATGTCACTGTTCCTACTGTGTAAGGTGTTATTCTAGACGTTGAGGAAACCATAGTGAAATAGAACAGATGTAAAACAAAAGTGTGGAAGGGTCAAAATTTACCTCACATGATCCAAATTAAATGGCATTCATGAAACAGCTCACTTGTTGACAAATGTTAAAGAAAGAAACCACTAGGTCATCACCCCAAGGTAACAGGAGTAAGAAGCTCCTGTCAAACCTAGCAGTGAAGAGACAAAGGAAGCATAGTGCTTCATGATGGGTGTGATTCTGAGCCCCGGAGGAAATGCTGCTTAGAGAAAGCTGTGAGGAATATGGAGGCCAAGCCCGAACGACAAGAAAAGGGGAAAGGAAGTCACCCAATTTCACTCTCCCCTCCTACACTCCATTCAAGTCAGTTAGAAGAAGGAAGGAAGGGACCCCAGGAGATGTGGTCAGGAAATAGAAAATAGACAACAGAGGAATAATGGGGTATCACAGTCCTACCATGAAATGAACAATTTAAAAGTTCAGCTAAATTAATAAAATGTAACACGATATAATATGAATAAAAATAATCATAACAGAGAGAAAGGAGTGGGATTTAAAAGGGGAGAAAGTGATCTTCAAGAAGGGACTAAAGATAAAAGAAAAATATGAAGGTAAAAAAGAAAAAGTGGAAATAAAATTTATATAGAGAGAGAGGGCAGAGGAGGTGAACGGAGGGTAGGGAAATGGGTAAATAAGAATCAAGATATGTCTTGTCCTGGTACGAATTCTTAGTGATGAATGTGATCATAATGAATACTTAAAACGTATGAACTAACTCAAATAAAAATAAAATGGAGAAATTATATGGAATGGTGGGGAAAATAGCATATGATGGCAAATTTGTGATAATTTAATAAAGGATACTTGCCTTGGACTTCTTTTATTTTGGAGTGTTTAATATACAAAAGGAATATATATGACATAAGCAAGTTATGAACAGAAACAAATATCCACAAACCAATACAAGCAAAAACACAATACAATATCATTAATCTTTCTTCATTTTTTAACTCTGTACCAACATAACTCTCTATCTTTAATTTTAATTTTTATTTGGTCTTTTTAATATTTTTATTTTTGCTTATTTTTGAAATTTTTAAAAATTAGTACTTTCCATTCATTCTTTTATGTCTGGCTGTTTTTAAGGATTACTAAAACGAAATTCTTGTATTATCTATGTGTTGAATTACTCATTTATTTATTTTTATTTATTTCCATATATTTTCTATCTCCATGTATTTTTACAATAAATCTCACTTTATCTGAGGTCCCAGCAAATATATAAAACTAGTGAAATTGCAAAGCTTCAGATTATCAGTTTACTTTTATTTTTCCAAGTCAATTCACATTTATTTATTTATTTTTCAGGACTGAGAATCAAACTCAGGACCTTGCACTTGCCAGGCAGGCAGCAGCACCACTGGGCTATATCCTCAGCACTGCCCTAAGTTACTCAAAGTTATGGTTTTAATTTTCTAAATGTATAGAATTTTTTAAATTAAACTTTTCTGCTTTCTTGATTATTTACATTGTGATCAGAACCATAGCTTGTAAAGACTGGTCTATTAAAATTTTCTGGGACTGACTTATTCTCTGTCCAACAAATTACATCACTATGACATAGACCCCCTGATACTTACAGAGTTCAGTTCTGGTTTTAAATACAATTGATTTTTAATAGCTTTTGTGATCTCAAAGGAAACATATTTGTATACTACAATATGAAAAATCTATGTCTACTAAATTGTTCTTAATTGTATTATTAATATTTTCCATACCCTTGCTGGTTCAATTATTAGTAACTGAGAGTCTAGTGTTTAAAATCTCTCATTATGATGTTGGATATTTCTGGTTTTCTCTGAAATTTTGTCAAATTTTTTGCTTTTTTTATTTTTAATTTCTGTATATTTTTCATAAGAGATATCTTCTCCTAGTGGATTTGAACTTATCTTACTTACTATATATTAATAATTTCAAATGCTTTGTGTCTTACTTTTGTACTATTTGGTATTATTAGCTATAAGTATGTGAAATTGCTGGTTTTGTAGGTCAAAAATCTGCAAGTTCATGTAGTCTAAAATAATAGCTTTGTGAATTTCTTTTCCTTTTCTCCTTTTGAGCTTTTGTATTAGCTATGTCTTTTGTAAGCAGTATGTAGCTTGATTTTTTAAATCATCTAATCAGATGCACTGTGACTTTTATAGTGTTTCCTAATATATTTGGATTTATTTATATTACCCTATTTGTTGTGCTGCTTTGTTCCAAACTCTGTATTTTTTCTTTTCTTTAAGTTAAAAAAATTAAGGCAAAGTAAATTTAACAGGATTTTTAAAACAAAAATAATTCACAAATCAGCCAATACTCAGAGCCAGTGAAGGTGCAGAGAGCACGTTATGACATCAGTGCGGGCTTTTACAGGCAGACATGGGAAGATGGCAAAGGAATAATTGAGTGTCGTGTCTGGTACAAATTGTCAATGTTGAGTGTGATCATGATATGCATATGAAATACTTTTTTCACAATTCCAAAAAAAGAAATAATTGAGTGATTAGAGAGGGAAAGACCTCGGTAGAAGTTTGACGGCAGTTTCAGATTAGGAAGTCTCTATTTATTCATTTTGTGGTAGTGGGGAATAAACCAGGCGTTTGCATGGTAAGCAGGCACTGTGCCATTGAATTGTACCCTGAGCCCTAGATCTGCTTGGACTTTTGTTTTGCTGTTTATTTTGGGTTTCAGTTTGTTTATGTAGGAATCTAAAATGTTGGGCTGTTTCGTCTGTCTTATGGCTTTCCAAGCACAAATTTTAATAATTGCCTTCTTTTAACTTGAACAAATTCTTGTTGTTTTTCACTTTCTCTGTTGAAACTTCAGGACACAAAAATGTAATTTTTTTTTAGTGATTATTCTAAAAATTTATTATGCATAGTTACAAAGTCTAACAGAAATCAGTGTGTTTCTCTTAGTCCACTAATACAAAGACCTTTGAATGTAACTGTAATCACCTCTGCTGGAGTGTAGTCGGTGCTACCTGAACATTCAGGTCTTTGTTGCTTTTTTTTTTTTTCACTCCATGTATTGGATATTATTATTGATTTTTGCACGTTGCTTAAATTTGTCCTTTGGGTTTCAGCTTTGATATGTTGGTGCTTGTCATTCAATTTTGTTTATCAACCTGTTTTATTTTCTATGCATTGGTCTCTGCCTGCTGCATTCTATAGAAAAATTTCAGAACCATGTTATAGTTCACCAGTTCTCATTTTACTTCTATTACACTATACAACCCTTGTAATGAGCTTTTGACTCCTTAATTGTGTTTTTTTAATTCTAACATTTCTAGAAGTAAATGCTTTGTTAATCATTTTTTAAAAAGTCTTATAGCCCAAAAGTTTGAATTTCTCTTCCATTTAATTGTTATCTGATTCATTTTTATCCTCTGCCCCAGAAAACAATAGAGCAAAAACTTTTTAATATGTTAACTTCCATTGATTTACCCCCTCAAAATACTGAGGTCTGGTCTGAGAAAGTACATATTTATTTACTTTGAGAAAACCTTGAGTTATAATGACAGAAATTAATATGATAAGAAAAAGAAATTAATATTTGGATTAACAGTTACTAAAAATAACTACAAGACCACTATATTAACATCTTATGATATTAATGTAAAATGTGACAAATTTATTGTAGATCAGAATCTCTATGAGACTGATTCATGTCTCAGAATTTAATTCTTAATAAAAATGGCATCTCAACTCAAACTGTTTAATAATGTGATAGAAAAACTGCTCACTATGGAGAAAAATCTACAACTATTATTAGAAACCAAAAAAATAGAATTCAGATATATTAAAGAAATAAATCAAGGAAAATCAGAGTTGGAAAATAATGTGGCCTAAAGTTACAGAAGAACTTTTTAAACAAAACACCAAAAGTATCAATAAATAGTTTAAATCCCATCAAAATTAGGAAATTATCTGATTAACAAGAGATTGCTATAGAAATATATTTTCCATATCCAAAACCATAAGGAAACTGTTATCCAGAATATTCAGAGAACTCATATGAAAATACATAGAAATCACAAACTTTAAATATTTTAGTCATTTTATACCCAAAGAAACCCAAAAGTTTAATAAAATATATGAATAGACATTCAAAGTCATTCATCAACTATCAGAAGAATATAGTTCAAAAACAAAGATAATATACCACAATAGATAATATACCACAACATTAAATAAAATGTTAAGCGAAAAAAAACTAAAACCATAATACCATGTAAGTAAGTTTAAACTGCATGAAATTGTTCATAGTTTATACTCTTGTTTTAAAATAGAAGTCCGTACTAACTATATTGTATTAGCTATCATTGTGGCTGAAAGAAAAATATCTGACATTCGCAATTTAAAGGATAAAAGATGTGTTTTGGCTTATAGTTTCAAAGGTTTCAGTCCCTGGCTACCTGGTTCCAAGACAAAAACACAGTAGAGGTGTGACAGAAGGGAGAGAGACAGAGACAGAGACACTCAGAGACACACAAGACAGATAGAGTGAGGGACAGTCAGAAGGACAGAGAGACACAGAGACAGAGTGCTGCCAGGCACAAGAGTACAAGAATGTGCCCTTCCAGGTCACGTCTGCAGGAACTCACCTTCTTTGTCAAGCCCCCCACCTCCTAATAGCACATTCGGCTATGTGCTCATCAGTGGACTGATCCACTGTCCTGGGTGGTACCTTTGTGATCCAGTTACCTCTGAAAAGCCTCACCTACAAATGTGAACTTTTGGGAGACATTTTAGATTGAACCACACTTGATATATTGGGAAGTGGGAGTAAGGAGGCAACCAAGGTCCTAATAGGAACCAACAGCTGCTAGTTGACCAGATAAAGGCAGTTGTCTAAGGAATCTTTGGCTCATTAGCACAAAAGAAATCACACTGCACAGATGAAATTGCAGCTGTCATCTTGGATTCCTACTTCTGCCTCCAGTGTCCTCCCCACAGGACACTCGCCTGGGACTCCGCCATGACTGACCCTCTTTTCTTCAGTCTCTCTGAGTCCCATGCAGCATAATCCTAGTCATTCTTTCAAAGGCTCTGGATAAAATGATGTACTTTTTTTCTGGCTTTCCAAATATTTCTATTTCTACATAAGTATATCACAGAAATAAGCAAGTGATGATGTTTTCAAGAAAATTCATTTTTACCAAAACTTCTTTCTGATTTTTTTGGATCTTTATTTATTCAGCAGAATTATTTGCCTCAAGCAAGGGGTAATATAGCAGAAAAGCAGAGAAAATCTTTTAAGAAATACATAAAGTTTAGACCAGAAAACATTAAATTTGAAAGTAAAATAAAGAGCCAAGCATCTTTTTCTTCAGAGAAGAGTCAGGACAGAGGTAAATTTCATGAGATAGTGGGCTCCTAACCGTTGCTTCTCTGAAGAAGGGCATTGAGAACTTGAGATTAGACAGAACTGAACTTCCTGAAGCCAGCAAGAAACCAATATACCTGTACCTTACTCTGGGCCCCTAGAATGGTGCTGCAGGCAGACCTGGGACCACCTCACAGAGAATCTTGCAGCACACTATAACAGGGAATGAGAGGCTTCCGTGTGCCTGACAGCAGAATGGAGACCTGTTCTGAGGACTCTTCGAGCAGAGAAGACTCACCAAAGCTCAAAGTCACCTCTTGTATGAATCTATGCAAGTACAAAAAGACTTTAAAATGAGGTTTCGTCCCTCTGCCTTTATGTTCCAGCCATAGATCTTAAAGTCTTCAAAAAGGAGATGTTCATTGATGCAAATGTTGTCAACAGAAAGCTATTCTGCTTTCCAGTAGATATGTGACAATGTTTGAAGACATATTTGTTGACTACGACTAGGGGGTGTTGTCAATATCTTGTGGGCAGAAGTCAGGGGTATCGATAAAATGTTGCACAATGCACAGGCCTATTGTCCAAAATTAAGAATTACTCAGAGCAAATGCCATCAGTGTCAAGTCTGAGAAACTATGCCCTCAATGAGGATATATTCTTTTTGACCACTTGGTAAAATACGAGCTTTATAATAGACATGAGGGGGTTTTTTCATTTAAAAATGAAGATCATTTCATGTAGTTCATGGACTGAATTGTATGATCACTTTTTAATGCCAAAGAATATAAATGTTACTTGATTTATCATGAGGTTTGGCCTCAACCCATAATAAGATGAAAATTCTGTGAAGTGAAAAATATATTTATTACTCCTGACCTACCAAACATCACTGCTAAGCAATAGGGTATGCTACAGAGTGCTGGTTGTTGGTGTTTGTGATCATGTAGAGCCTGGGCACTGAATCTCACTACTGCTGCCCAGCATCGTGAAGGAATTCACACCACATATTGCTAGCTTGGGAAAAGGTTAAAATTCAAAATTCTCAGTATGATTTCTATTGAATGCACATTGCTTTTATACTACAATGAAGTTAGACTATAATTAAGTTGTGGGATATAGGTACTATATAATTTCTCTGGCATATATAGTACTAATCAACTCTCAATTTCTGCATTTAATGAAATATTTGGTAGGGGAAGAAAAAATATATAGCTCTTGAGTAACATAAAGTATCCCTTATTCAGAGGGGAAAGAAAAAAGATAACATGAAGAGAGACACTAGATACTTACAACAATACCCTAAACAAGGGAGAGAGAGTAAAGGGTTGGAGAGCGCGCAGCTACATTATCCTCAAGCAACAGTCAAAGAGGAAGAAGTCGCTTCTAACAGCAGTGAGACGTGAGAATTTTTTTTTTTTGAATAGTGAGATTGTTGGTCTTCCAGAACCTACACTAAAAATTTACTAAAACGATGACTTAAAAACCCAAACTACTAATAGTCAGAGAGAATATCAGCAAAAGGCAAAAAACTGAAGCATTAAAAAAAATAGCAATAGTGAAAGCAAAAGCCAAAAGTAACCAAGAAAGGAAAAGGAAGAAGAAGAGAAGGCAAAGAGGGAGAAAGAGGAGAAAAGAGAGGAGAAAAAGACTTAATGGCAAGGGACAATAAATGAGTCTGGTTAATGGCATGCCACACTGTTCCATTTTTATGGGAAAGCAAATAACTATGAAGTATCACCAACATAAACACTGATTAAAAGAGATTAAATGTCTTGAGATGAAATGTCATAACATTCCACAGTGTCAGTTTGCAGTGTTCTCAAAATGTTAATGACCTCCCGCTTCAGCTGCTTCTCTTACCAGAGATTCCCTGGGGAAAACGACTCAGCTGCAGGGATCCTGGGAGGAGCTCCGAGCCTGTCCTACCTCCTGTCTGGTAATAGATAAAATTGCATTGAAAACGAGCTGGTGACATTTGCCCATAATTCAGAAGGGACCATACTTTTAAAAAGAATTTTTCCTTTTGCCAGAAAGCAGTTGGGTTTATCTCACCATTTCAATAATGGTCCAGACCTGATTCAGTCAGTCTGAAATACCCCTTCAGAATAACACTCTCCTATTCTTTAACAGTGACATTTCCTCCAGCAACAATAGCATCTGCAGAAAATTTAGGAAGTGAGAGTTCATCATTTTACAAACTAATTCTGGAAAAAAGAATAGGTCAAGGTAAATTTATACCTCCTGTTTTTCACCAGAAAAGATCTCAGAACTGTTCAAGAAATGTTAAGTTTGAGCAGCTACCTATACTCTTTCATTACTTCATTAAAAATCATTAGTACTTCTTATAATTATTTTTGCTTCTTTGCCAAATAAAATGGGTTAACACTCATGCATTTTTGCATGAGCTACCATTCCCCTTCTTCACCTGTAATAAAAAATCATGAATACTTAGGGTATCCATAACTAGTTTTGCTTCTAAACCAAATAGGCTAATACCCTGAGGTCATTTTATAGATAGGAGGACTAAGCTACTTATTGACCCAGTTTCCCTCACACACATATCTTCTCACTTAAGTGGCACCTCAAACATAGGAACTTTCATGTATCTCTATCTGGTGCCTAGTTAAATGTGGTGCCTATGTACTCCTTCAATGCATGACTATGTATAGACATTTATGTTTAGTGCAGTTTTGTCTGTGTTTATTTGACATGTGTTTATCAAAGCTTTTTCAAACTCAAGACATACAACTCCTTTTTTTTCAAGAAATATCTAACATCTGGAGCTAGAAGGTTGAAAAAATAATATGAGGACATCACAGATAAGAGATACATCTATATTCTACTTAGAATGCTCAGTAATTAACAAGAAGATTGTTTTATCTGGAAAGATCAGAGAAATCAGAACATGAACTGAAAATTTTGACAGACTGTTGACAGATACCCTGAGAGAAGCTTTCTACCTGTCTGTAAAGGAGAATAGCCTTGAACCACATATGTGTACTAAATCTTAAATGTATGTTCAGATAAAACTGAAAACTCAGTCATACTAGCCTTATATCAAGTGCTCAAGAGCTAAGAACAATATAGTTGCTCATGGCTACCATATTGCACCCCACAAGAGAATATTTATATAATTGCAAGAGATTCTGTTATAGAGATCTGTCCTAAGCTGAAAAAAGTGGGATAATCACCTATGGAAAACTTCAAGTGTTTTACAGACTCTTGGAGATCAGTAAAATCTCACTTTGCTAGAACCCAAGGTGTAAATAAAATAGTTATAGAGAAGAAGACTAGAAAGTAAAGTTGGAATCAAATTTCAATGAGACTTGAATGAATGAATTTACTTGGAACCAGGGGGGTTTTTAGAGCAGATAACTGAGAATTAGAAAAGATTAATCTTTGATAACATTATGAAAAATGGTCTGTAAAGGCAACTCACTTGATGAGAGATATTTAGCCATGGCTGCACATTAGAGTCATCTGTGAAACCTCAAAAACCTCAGTGTTCAAGCCATATGGGAGATGCAGTAAGTCAAGGATGGGAGGGAGACTTGGATACTGTTCTACACACTTTCAACGTACAAAGTGATGCCAGTGTCCAGAGGGACTGCTAGCATTTTTATGTACATACTATTCCTTCTCTCCTTCTTCAACAATAGTACCTTTCCTCTGATTCATTTCCATTTCTTCTCTTCCCACCCTTGGCGGAACTACCAATCATAAAAGGCAGATTCCCTGCACTGAAGGGCAGACTTGGAGCCAAGTGTTGGCAAATCATGATTCTTCAGTCATGGTGGGTGCTTCACCCAGTACCAGGTCTTGCGTATAACTCAAGAAAGTCACGAAAATGGAACACTGCTTAGAGATTTCACTTCTATATTTCTGATATGGAAGAGTCTCACTGAGGCAGCCTTAACATCTTCATGAATGTGTTTCTATTCCCCATGACCACTATCACTCTGTAATATGAAAAAAAAAGTTATTCATATGAGTAGATTTAAAAATTCACAGACACAGCTAAGCATCTGTAGCTGGAAGCATCAAGGAAGAGAGAGAAAAAAGCTTTCACGTCATGATGAGTTCTGGGCAGAGTCCCTGAGCTCAGCTCCGCTTCTGGATTTCCCAGTCTTAAGACTCAAGAAATTGGTCACCGATCTTTCTTTCTTCTGATACTTACATTTGTGTAAGTTGGATTTTTATCACGTTACATAGTAAAAAACGTACAGGTAGAAAAATAGCTTTAGGAAAAATATTTCTCCATAGAACCTTTGTTCTTCCAATACCTGTTAAAAACATAGATCAGAAGTCCTACAAAAAATTATTGAGTTATTGGGGTCCTTCTCTATGTCTAATAGCCATTGTAAACCTTTTTGTAAGACTAGAGCTCAAGATAATACCATGACTGAAGCTAGCACAAAGAGCAATAATGAGAATGTGGGAGAGAGGACTGAAGAACTTGAAAGGTGGACAGGTAAGGGTACTGAGCCTGAGGGAAGAAGCCGAACAAGGGCAATACAAGCACTTCTGCTACCACTTTTATATCTTAGTGTCTCACAGAGGAACACAGACTTAATCTATGTTGTCTGCATGATTCATCTTCTAGGCATGCTCAAGTAGCCTCAGTCTTGTACGATCCCGGAGGAGGAAGAGATTGGTCTTGGGTCAAAGTCAAGGGCCACCTAGATCTCTGTATGAAAGGAAACAGTTTTAAAGAAAAGAAAAATGCTTTAAAGCTCAGATATTCCTGTGGTCAATTTTTCTTAACCCTCACTTCAGACATCTATTCCACCTGAATTGTTCCTTCTTGGCAACCTCAGAGAGCATCATATTATGATGCACCCGGGGCCATCCCCAATTTTCACGTCCTTCCCCCACATAACAGGACTTAGACAGCTGTGGAGAGATTATGTTGGCCTAATAAAAGTATTTATCTAAGGCTGAGGGGTCACTCCTATAAATTTTTACTGCAATACTCTGCAAAGTGGAAAATTCTCTGACACTTGGACACTGTAGACCAGTTCATTGCCCTTCATAAAACTTTGGAAGTTGTTTAGAATATTAATCAAGGAAGGGGATCACACCTGGTTCTTGATATCTTTCAACTTTGAAAACATAGCCCTGGACCTAGTCAGATTTGTTGCCCAGTCCACTCACCTAACACAGGAATTAATACAGTTTATTACATTCTGTGTTAATGATTCAAAACTAGGGGCTAGTAAAGCCGAAAAAATATCAGAATCAGTAAATATCTTTCATTTGATAAGAAAAATGGAGGAGGATTAGATCTTGCATAAGAGGGGAAATCAGGCTTTTGATCAAGGAAGAAATCCTGGGCAGCACAGGAGCATAGGTGTTCTTCCCACCCAGCAGTTCCTCACTGCTGAGACAGCCTGTCACTTTCACTGGAGGACCCAACCTTCACCTTACACTACCTCAGGCGTTTTATGTAACTTAACTCAGGCAATTTTCAAATGCTAGTCCCCATAGGATGTGCTCTGTATTTTAAAGACATTGTACAGTATATTTCCATTTATAGCATCTTAAAATGTAAGATTCTATGACATATGATAAAGAAAAGTCTCTCCCCTGGTAGGAGTTGCTCACAATGGCCCTGGCAAGCCTCTGTTCAGTTTTAACAGTGAGTAGCACTCTTTAAACATTTAGAGCGAAACATGTTGTATGAATGCTGAAAGAAAAACAAAGATGAGGAAGTAAACGTCAAAAGTCAAAGATGGAGATACCATAGGGGATTTTATTCTATCATTTCTGTAATCAGAAAAAGGAATTTTATGTAAGTTTCCTTTGGGCTTTCTACATAAACAGATAAGAAATTCAAGAGGCCTTTGGCATTTCAACAGTGCACTTGTCTTCATAGTCACTGTGTCAATCACACGATGATATTTGGTTTTCACTAAGCCATGCAGGGTTCATGTCACCTGACAAGGATGAAATTATGTGTTGCAAATAATAAGTCACTCATTGATCATAAAGATTTTATGCATTATCCCAAAACAGGCTGGTTTAGTCAAAACAGAGATTTGGGAGCCCTATGGGGAGAAACTTCTTTCTCATATGCAGTGCTTTGCCAATTCTTTCATTTTTTAAAAAAGTAAGGCTTGAAAATATATCCCACATTAAACCTTTGAATTTCAAATTTCTTTTTAAAGAAAACAGACATCTAATGTGATAATTAGATTAAAATCCTGCAGGTGGTAGGGAAAACAAGCTTCTTTAAATTCTCTCTTTACCCTTTCCATAATTCCAAAGGTTCCAATGAGCAAGATTTGAAAATTGTTATACCTAATTATCTCCCTTTTTGGGTGCCATGTTTGGGATCTTATAATAATCATGCCCAAACAGATTGAAATGCAATGAATTTATTATAACTAAGAAGTTTCTATATCTTTCTATTAAAGATAGAAGAGATACCATAGGACTCTTAATAGAAGAGTCTTCTATTAAAAATACCAGTGTTCCTGGAGGGAAATATCTTAGGAAATTATGGGGATTGTGCTGACAATTCAATATGCAGCCCAGATGTTTGACTGACTGCAAAGGCCTCTTCGGTAAGGCATAGATAATGGAAGCTGAAGAAGCTGAGACAAACATCACCAAGGAAAATTTTCTTTACTCCCTAAGGTTATACAGCGCACACCTAGAAAGTTTTTAAATAAAAATAATTATAAAATGGCTAAGAGGGCATTTCATATATTAAAATCATATAATTAAAAAAACCCAGAGCCAAGATTTAAATCTTCACAACCTAGCTCCAAGGTTTGTGATAACTTTAAAAATGTTTTATTTTTCAGAGAATTAGACATATCTGAGTTTCTCCCTCATGCTCCCAGACTGGTTCTTTGTGAATTTTAATAGGCTAGAGGCAGCAACTCTCGATTTCAGTTGAGCACTCTGGAAGAGGTGAGGAAGATTTATTCTGAAAGCTTCATGTTTACTGAGATAGGCATTAGTCTGAAATTTTGCAGTCTTAAAAACCAATGCTAAATAAACATTTTGCTAAATAAATTTGTTTTCAGCCTGTCATGTATTACAATAAAGGTCGTTTTGCAGAATTTCAGTAATGATATACACACTGATTTTGATGTGAATATCATTCGTGAATGTGAAACTGTTCACTCTGGCCTTTTCCTAGATCATTAGCATAAAGTTTTGTTTTACAACCTGTTCTGTGTCTTCTGTAGAGACCCTACACTCCAGCCATTGCATAACTTGTCCCATCTAACTTTCAGGGATGCCGTCTAGAGCACTGTACCCTCTGTGCCTTAAGGACAAGGGCCTGACTTAGAAGTGAGCTACAGAAGTGATATAGAAGTGATCTAAGAAAATGTCATATCTAACTCCTTCCTTACATAAGATAATATTAAAGTCCAAGAGAGGTAGGTTGGTTTATGCATGACCACATAGCTTAGAGTGGAGAAAATAGCATTTGAATCCAGGGTAAATTTATCTATTTGTGACTACAAGATAATATATCTAGTAACTAGACATAATTATGAACAACTGTGCCTCATATTTGGTCAATAGACACCAGAATTATATCCATTAGACAATAGGAAACAGAAATATACAAATATATAAAATATATCAATATTATATATTATATAAATATTATATTATATATAAGCAGAATATATAAGACAATGTTTATAGACATTATAAATACCAAAGTAGTTTGAAGTACATATTATTATAGCCCAAATGTACAATGTAAGAATTTCTAAGTCACGGAAGGAGAGGAACTCAACAATAACTCAGCAGTCTTAGATAACCGAGAAGACAGCTTGCAATTAAGTTAGGTTAGAATAGCCAGCTTTTGTGCAACAAAATACTGAAAAGTAAGAAATTGAAAGAGAGAGTGCCCATCAAAGTTTCAGCTAGAAAGAGTGTCACATGCACTTGAGTAAAGGAGACAAGAAAAAAAAATTGCTAGAGTAGAGTAGGAAAAAATCCCTGAATTTCACATAGGCCCAGGAAAACCAAGTTCCCTCCAGCCAAAAAGTAAAGATAATATGCAGAATATTAAGAGCATTCTGGAGATGAGTACTGTCTCAGCAATGAGCACAAATTAATTTGAGTAAAAACTACTCTGGACCCACCATAACAAAATTTAAACTCAAGCTCAAAGTACTCTGCTGCTGGCAAAACCTAACTGAACCTCAAGAAAAAATTTTATGGCTAAAAAAATGTATATAGGAGGTGGGGAGTTTTAGGTAGGGTGAGGGAATGGGAAAAATGAAAATCAAGATATGCCATGTACAGATTCAAATTCTCAATGTTGAACGTGATCATAATGTATATGAAAATATACCAATAAACTCAATAAAAGAAAAAGTAAAATTTGATGTAAAAAAAAAAACCCAAGCAAAGCCTAAGATTATTTAAAGAGATAGAACAAAACTTAGCACTTAATAATGTAAAATTCATAATGGCTACCATATAATCAAATATTTCAAGCAAGTCACACAAAAAAGCAAAAAAAACAGTACTTGAAACAGGAGGAAAAAAATCAATGAAAACAGGTTCAGAAATAAAATAGTAAAAATAATTAATTGAGAATAATATTAGAGCTGCTTTAAAAATATATTCATTTGCTCAGAATCGTAGAAGAGACTGCATATTATAAAAGAAATGGTGACTATTTTTTAAAGACCCTCAATTTTTAAAGAAAAATTTAGCGACTAAAATGGAAATTACTCTAAAGGAAATTACCCAAAGATTGGAGACTGCTCTAAGAAGGCAAGTGAACTGGAAATTCTACAAGACAAGTATCCATAATTTTTTAATAACATGACTTTTAATTAAAAAAATAAATAGAGCTTCAGTAACATGTGAGTCCCTGTCTAATGCTGTGACAGTAGATTTTTAAAAGAAAAAGGAAAGATGTATTAGGAGATAATGCCATATTTGATAAAAAATAAGACTCATAAATCCAAAATGTTCAGTGAGCTTCAACAAAAATCACAAAAGAAACTTCAACAAACCTATACAAAGCCACATATTAGCCATATTTAAAAATTTTGAAAATATTAAAAGAAGCCAGAGGAGGGAGAAAAGATTTACAGAGAAAGAAATAATACAGTAAACTTCTGATTAAGAACTGTATGAGCCAGAAAAAAATATTTTACTATAGTGAAAGAAAAATTGTCAACATAAAATTTTGTCGTCAGCAAAGGTGTTTCCAAAACGAACTAATTTGAAATGTCTTTTCAGGAAACAAAAGCTAAGAGAAACCATCTCCGGCAAAACAGCATTTTATGACATGTAAAAGAAAATTCTTCAAACAAAAAGAAATAATGGCATACAAAAACTCAGATTGACCAAAAGAAAAAAATAACAGGAAAAAATTGTAAGTTTACAGTAAATAAAAATATTTTTCATTAACTTAAAGTAAAAATAGTAATTTTTGTGGATATTAAAAGATTACTTATTATATGATGGCCAAGTGCAATTATTTAAAGATGCAACACTGGCTTACCCTTCACAGATCAGTCAATGTAATTTACTATATCAAGGAATAAATAAATATGAACATTTGAATGAAGGCAGGAAAAAGTTTGACAAAATTTAAAATATATAATCATAAACATTCTCATTAAACTAGGAATTGAAACGAACTTCTTCAGTCTGATAAAGAACATCTATAAAAACTTAACGTTTTACTTAATAGTGAAAAACCTATGTTTTTATTTAAGATCAAAAACAAAACCAGGATGTCTATTCAAATTACTCACATTAACCACTTTACTAGATGTCATAAACATTTGAATAAGACAAGAAAAAGTATCAAAAACATGCAGATTGTAATAGAAAAAGAAGTTTTCTCTGCTGCAGACATGATTGCTGACAACATACAGTTCCAACAAACCAACAAAACCACTGCTGTATATAAGAGAGTTCTTCAATGCAACAAAATTCAAGGTCCAGTCACAAATATTATATGCCTGTGAATGAAAACAAATTTGAAACTACAACTATAACACAGAAACATATATACATAGGGTATGATTGAAAGATATGATGAAGATTTGAATATAAAAAAATCCATTATAGTGAGACACACTGTCTTTAACATGCTTTAGTGCCCCCTCCCCACCTTAGACACTCCCCCATTTGCTGTTACAATTTTCTGAAGCAGTTCAGCAAGTTTCTTGTGTGTTTGGTTGCACTGCCTTGGTTGCCTTCATACCTTAAACCAATTCAAAACACCTCTTGTGGTCAGTTTGACTTTCTGCCAGAGGCAGAATTTGCTTAGTGACAGATCTGGTGGATTAAACGGATGAGGGCACATTGTAGTGTTTTTACAAGAAAGTCTTTCTGTGCGTGGCACTCAGCAGCAGCATTCACCACATTTTTCATCACATCTTGTCAGGACACTCATGAGTATGGTGGTCTAGAACTGCTTCAGAAGTGTATGAATGATGGAGCAGATGTGTTTGACATGAAGTGGTATTCCGAGGGGGACTAATGTCTTTTTATAATATTTTTAAAAATTTAACTATTCACCATACATTTAATCACATGTATCATAATTATAGTAGTATTTAGTGCCCCAAATATTATTTTTAACCGTCTAACAGTTTGCCCTGGCATCATTCAGACAGCACTTTTGTTTTGTACTGACTATCCTAAGCATTTCTGGGCAAGTGTTCTTTCAACTAGATGATTCTTGTTTGCAGGAGATACACTGTACATCTGTTTATTTGTTTTACATTGACTATTTTTTTTGCATACTTTTAAAATTTAGAACATTGCATTCACCTTTAATGTTTCCTTCTAATGAAATATAACATTAAGTTCTGGTTATTTTCTTTCATAGGTCATATTTATTTTATATGGGAAAAATAACCTATACTTTTGTGTTATAATCTATAAAAACTCTATATATAGTCTTTATTCTTCTCTAGAACTCAGTGATATTCTATTATAATACAAAATGGGCACATTTAGGATACTGAAACCAAATAGAAAGAAGTATCAGATCTGCAAAAGAAAAACTGACACAGAGAGAAATGTTAGCATATCAGACAGGAAAATTCTGTTGTGAGAGGGAAAAATATATCTCTTTATTGCCAACTATTTATAATAAGAAAATAACAGAATTGGAAAGAGGAAACAAAACTAAGACAATTCCAGTGGTAGTCGACAATTATAATAATTGCATGCATTATGTCGACAGAGTTTATCAGCTTCTAACAAGCTATCTTGTAATAAAAAGCAAAAAAATGAATGAATTAAAAGAATCATACCACAGCCATGTTTATAGAAGCACAATTTGTAATATCTAAATCTTGGAAACAGCCCAAAAGTCCATCAAATGGTGACTGGATAAAAATGTGCTTAAAAAAAATAAAATGGAGTCCTCCTACTTGGCCATAAAGAAAGATAAACTTGGGACATTTATAGATAAATGGATGAAACTTGAGGCCCTACTCACAAGTGAAATAAATAGGACATACATGTAAATACTATAGAGTTTCTCTAGTGTGAGAAAATGAAGGCATAAATGAGGACCAAAATGTATAGTAGTTATTATTAAATAGGAAAAAATGTTCAAAAAGGAAGGGAAATTAAGAAAAAGGGCAGGTGAAAAGAAAGAAGGGAGAGAAAGAAATTGAAGGTGATAAAAAAGAATGGAAACAGAGGCAATGTAAGTGGGAGGAAAAGGACTGAAGGGAGAGCAGGAGAACGGGAAAAATACTCAGGATCTGTCTTATGCAGGTACAAGTGCTCAATGATGAATGTGATCACAAGTTGTATTTAAAATGTGCCAATAAATTCAATTAAAAAATAGAAGTGAGGAAAATATTATTATAAAATATTTATGTATTTTCTAGGCCAAAAAATCAGAAAACTTGTTTGTTATTTATTCAAAACAAGAGGGTTCAAAAATCATTTACAAGGTAGATCAGGTCATAATGGACCAAAACATGAGATTGCAAAATGCCTACCAGGATGTCCATCACCAATGTCTTCATCATCGTTATTTCAATGAGTAGACAGTTTATTGAAATTATACCACTCACAGAAAAAAAAAAGAAAGGTCACCATGACACTGTAAGCTTTGTTGTTCAAAGAAAGACAATAACAGAAAAAGAATTTGAATGAGAATACATACTACTGTCCAGTTTGCAACATTTTGTTGTGTTTTGAATGTCTCAAGATACACCACAAACAAAAAAATTATTGAATGAATTTCATAAAATTGTTGTTTTTATAGTTCCTGTTATAGTATCTTATAACAATTAATAGAAAAATACATAATTTTTAAAAATAATGAGATTGTTAAGTGATTTATTCTATTTTTTGCTTTTGCTATTCTAGGTCTCTTGTGGTTGCAGATGAATTTTTGAAATAATTTTTCTAGCTCTGTGAAATATGCTGTTCGAATATAAATCAGGATTGCATTGAATCAATATAGTAGTTATGGGAAGATAGCCATTTTAACAATATTAGTTCATCCTTCCCAGGAGCAAGGAATGTCTTTCCATTGTCTGATATTCTCTTTAATTTCTTCTTCACAGTGCTATAGTTTTCAAAGTAGAAGTCTTTCACCTCCTTTGGTAGAGTAATTCCTAGATACTTCATTTTTTTGGATGCTAGTGTGAAAAGAATTGATTACCAATTTCTCTCTCAATGAGTCTGTCCTTTGTGTATACAAAGGCTATTGATTTCTGAGCACTGACCTTGCATCCAGCTGAGCTACTAAATTTGCCAATTAAATCTAGTAGTCTTTTGGTTGAGTTTTTAAGATCTTCTATATCGAGTGCTATGTCATCAGCAAACAACAACAGTTTAACTGTTTGCTTTCCTATCATTATTCTTTTTATTTCTTTCTCTTGTCTAATTGCTGTGGCTAATTTTTCCAACACTATATTGAACAGGAGTGGTGAGAGTGGACATCCTTGTCTTGTTCCTGATCTGGGTATCATAATCCCCAACTTGAAACTATACTACAACTATGATAAATACAGCACGATACTGGCAAAGAAATAGACCCATGGATTAGTAGAACAGATTAGAAGACTCAGAAACAATTCCAGATGTACTCAGCAACCTCATCTTTGACAAAGAAGCCAAATATCCTCAATGGAGGAAAGATAACCTCTTTAACAATTGGTGTGTGTGTGTGGGGGGGAATAACTGGGTTTCAATTGCCAAAGACTAAAAACAGACTTTTCTCTTTCATTATGTAATAAAGTAAAATCAAAGTGGATTAAAGATCTAAATATTAAAACAGAACACTAAACCTGCAGCAAAACAGGTTAGGTAGAACTCTCAGAAACACCGAAATAGGGAAAGACTTTTTGAGTAAAACCTCTGCAGCACCAGAACTAACAGAAGAGATCAACAACTGGGATTTCATTTTATTTAAATGTTTCTGGACAGCAAGAGAAACCACCAGCCACATGAAAAGACAACTGGAAATATGGGGAAAAAAATTGACCAGCTGTTTATCAGACAAAGGGTGATGATATAGAGTATATAAAGAGCTTTAAAAAATAGCCTCCTCAAATTTAAAGACACAGTTCAGAAATGGGCAGCTGAAATGAACAGACACTCTTTTGACAGAGAAGCAAAAGCATCTAAGAAATATATGAAGAAATACTCAACATCACTGGTCATTCAAGAGATGCAGATTGAAAACAATACTCAGATTCTACCTCACTCCACAAAGAATGACTGCTATTTCAAAATTAACCAGCAGCAAATGTTTGCGAGGCTGCAGGGAGAAAGCGACCCTTCTCCACTGTTGGTGGGATTGTGGATCTTCCACAACCACTGTGGAGATCCCTCAAAAACCTAGTATTAGAGGTCTCATTTGACCCTGTTGTTTCCCTGCTAGGGATATACATGAAAGAGTTAAAAGATTCATATCACAGTGACGTGTGTGCACTCATGTTATAGCAGCTCAGTTTGTAATGGCTAAATCTTGGAAACAGCCCAACTGTCTATTAGCTGGAGACTAGATAAAGGACATTTTTTTTTGTTTTTGTTTTAAATAGAATGGAGGATTACTCTGCCACAAAGAATAAAAAATTTGAGTCATTTGTACCCAAATGAACATACCATGAGGGCATTCTCCTAAGTGAAATAAATAGTCCACAGTTGTATAACTACCACATCTTTTCTCTGGTATGAGGAACTGGAGATGTAAGTGAGTTCTAAAATGTATGCTAGATATTGTGAAATAGAAAATATTCAAAAGGAAAAAGGAGGTAGGAGTATGTAAAGAAGGGAAAGGAAAATTTTGATTAAAAAGAAACAAATCTCATGTATATAGGGGGTGGTGGGTTGTAGAAAAGTACAGTAATGGGAAAAAATGAGAAGCAAGTTATGCCATGCATTGGTACAAATCTGCAGTGTAGAATGTGATCATGATGTGTATATAAACTTTACCAATAAGATCAATTAAAATACTATTCTTTATAAAGATTTAAGATACCTTGGAGAAATGACTTAATTTTTTATGAGCACAAGAAATATACATGACTAGTGCTAGCAAAGAAATGCTAATTAATACACACACACATACCCACAGGGTCATAAAGAGAACATAAGGGTCAAATGAATGAATTCGTAGATGGCTAAAACTGGAAAAATTTTTGTAATGAAACAAAATAGTAATAGATTAGAATGCAAAGAATAAAAAAAAATTCAACAATCTATACTTATATAAATAATTTTTGGTAAATCTCATTATTCCAAAATAAGGTATATGTTAAAATAATACCAAAAATATGAAATTTAACAAAACTTGCATAAGGCCTATGTAGAGAAAACCAAAACCACTGGTAAAAGTAGTTAAAGAGTAGGGAAAGTTGTGTGCCACTTACAATCTCTGCTCCTCAGGAGGCTGAAGCAGAAGGATCTCACGTTTGAGGCCAGACTTGTCAATTTCCATATATCTTTGTCTCAAATTTTGAAGTGATACAGTAAAAAAGACTGGGGATTTATCTTAGTTCTGAAGCCCTTGCCTGACATGAGCCAGGCCTGGATTCAATCAATCCTCAGTACTGAAAGAAAGAACCACGGAAGGAAGATGGGAAGGAGAAGATATCTTTAAAAATAGAGATTACTTAGTGTTCATGAATTACAAAACCTAGTGTTTTTAAGGTGATTTCTACCTCAACTGATATAAATTCATTGTAATCTATACATAAGCTTTTCATAAAAATAAACTGCTTAAAACAGCTAGAGGGAAGAAGATCAAAATTGGAGAACATGTTCAGTTGATTTTCAGATTTTCTTTACCACCTTTGCAATCAGGAGAGCATTATAAGAAGAAAAAGTGGATATTCTCATCAGAGTAAATGAATGGAGAGTCGAGAAAGAAGCCTGTATGGCCAAATGATTGTTAACATGGGGTCAAGGGGATTCTCTTGGGAAACATTAATCTTTTCAACAGCTGTTGCTTGAACATTTGGGATATTCAAGGTCAAAAAACTTTCATCTTGATCTTGACTTTAAACATTTATGAATATAACTGAAATTTCACTATAAACCTGGTGTTTAATATATACACTATAACATTTCTAGAAGGAAACAGAAAGCCAGCTAAATTGCTTACATATGACCAAAAAAAAAAACCTTCCCCAAAATTTAAGTTCATGGAAAATAAAAACTTTGTTTTTCAAAAAATATTTTATCCTTTTATTTATTTATTTATTTTAGGAAACAAAGCTTATGTACATAGGAGGCAGGGGATTGTAGTGTGGGCAGAGGAGTGGGGAAAAAATAAGAATTAAGTCATGTCATGCTAGAACAAATGCTGAGTATGATCATGATATATATATATATAATATACCAATAAAATTCAATTTTAAAATATTTTATTTATTTATTAAATTATTTTGGTCCCACGGATTGAACTCAGGACCTTATGCTTGTGAGGCAGAATCACTGAGCTAAATCCCTGGATCAAAAAATATTTTTCTAAAAATTAGAAAGTATTCTACAGAGTAAAAGATAAAATATAATAACTAACATATTCAGAATATATAAAAATCTTAAAGCTTAGTAGCAGTTGAGCAATCATTTATTTAAAATAAGTAACAGAAACCCAATACAGAAGATTTATAAATGAAAAATAAGCACAAGCAAAAGATAAGCAATGTGGTCAAGCATGGGTGACACACAACATCACAGGAAGCTCTTCCACACCCACTAAACTGTCTAAAATTGAAAAGGATAAAATTATCAGATGTTTCTAAGAATAGGAGGTGAACTTGTACACTCCTACACTGAGAAGAGCAAAATATTATCTTGATCTCACTGTAGAAAACAACTTTAACATCTCTCATAAAGATAAATATACTCTGACCCCACCATGGCCCAGCAAGAGACAAGAAAGCAAGTGCCTGCACAGAGCTGTAGAAAAATATTCAAGGAAACTTTCATGACAGCCCGAAATATAAAGAATACAAATATCTAGCAACAGGAGTAAGAAAAGTATTTTCCCATAAAGCACCACTAAGCAATAAAAAAGGAATAAGGCGAGGTACTGCAGTGATATCAGTAAACCCCAAATTAGCTGGGAAAGTGAAACACCAACACTACGAGTTATATTTTTGTTCTTATTAAAGTCTAGAAAAGCAAAACTATACAGATACTCAGCAAATGAGTGTCTGCCTGTAGCCAGAAGTTCAGAGCTATGAACTGGCTGCAAATGAACAACTAGATGTTTTGGTCTTGGGAGAAAAGTTCTACCTACTGATGTTTGTGGGTTGTGCTACTATATAATCTAACCAAGATTCATCCCATTGGACCCCAAATTGGTGTGCTTTATTGTGTGTAAATCAACAATGACACAACAAATGAGAGGATCTCTTACACAATTTTATTGAAAGAAATGAAATTGAACATTATTTTATTAGAAAAAAAGAGGTTCCTAACCAAATTATTTCGTTTTTGTGTGTGCTTGTAATGGTCCTTCAGAGAAACTAAGACAATAGGATGTGAAGAAAGAGAGGGGGCTGGTTTACTGCTGAAATTGTGGTGGGCTTGGCACTTCAAAGCTCGCAGGATGGGGCAGCTGGCCGGAGACTCGGGCGAGAGCCACGGTTCGGTCTCCTGGCAGAATTCCCTCTTCTTCGGAAGGTCACTCTGCTTAGATCAAGGCTTTCAACTGTCTGAGACTACCCTCATTCTGAAAGATAAGATCAAAGTTGACTGACTTAAATATAAATCTTATCTAAAAATACTGTCACAGAAAACATCTAGAGTAATTTTGGCCAAATATCCAGGTACTGTGGTCTAGCCCTATCCTATACACAAAATTAACAATCCCAGTGAATAATCTATAAATTTCTGTTGTGCATGCAATTATTTCTTCCTCATGCTAAACTATTTAGATAGAAGTTATAATCTCTAACTTTTGAAGAAAAGAAACTAAAATTCAAAGAGGATAAGAGTCCTAGTTTGTCATAGACAGGAAAGAACGATCTAGAATTTAAGGAAGTTACTCAGTCTCCAATTGCCTGCTCTTTGACCATCATGTATCAGAGGGAGACAATAAGAATAAAGGACAAGCATACCCTTTGTTTTTATGAAAATTCCCCTGGTATTTTTCCAGCCTAAGACATTTAAGGACTATGCTATTTTTTATGTTCACTTTTAGAATTAGGTAAAATCTATGATATATTATCCCACAGCAAGATGAAGTTAACAAACCAGAAAATCACTGATAGAACAGAGGCAGAAAGAAAATAACATCTGAAAGTGAAATTTCTACTTGTTTCATTCTGGTACTTATTTCAAAAACAGTATTGTGAAAGTGATGGGTGAAAGCTATGGCTTCATAAAAACTGCCAACAGATGCAGAAAAGGAAAAAATTCACAAAGTGATAAACTCTGGGTCATCTAAACTACTTAATTAAATTAGCATTTTTCCTCATCAACTAACAAATAGGATATAAAACTTATTTCATAACTTTTTATCCTACATTTTAAATTTAAAGGGATAGAGATTTCCTCTTCAGTGTTAAAAAGCTTATTCATTTCTGTGTAATTTTAAATTAATTTTGGACCGGTATGGAGAGTCATTTGTCAAAACTCCATTAGCAAGATGCCCTTATGGAGAAAAAGGCAAAAAATCATCTAGGTGTTACCTTTTTTCTGCCACCTAGCTGGCCAGCTGGCTTTGGAAAGAGCAACCTCAGCACCTTGGAACTACATAATCAGTATAATACCAGCTGCACAAGAGCTGAGAAAGATGGATACACTAATAAGTTTCTAAGTGACTGGATGTCCCAGATCAAAGCATTTCTACTCATGTCCTTGTGCTGCTTGGGCAAGGTTCTGCAGGTTCTTGTCAGGGCTGCAGTCTCAGTGCCCTTCAGCCCAGCCTGGGTCCTAACTGCCTGCTAAGGAAGTCTCTGCTTTTGCGTTGCAACAGGGATCTTGGCCAAGCAAGAGACAAAAGGGATTGCACAACTCCACCTCTTAAAGGCAGATCATAAAAAAACAAAACAAAACAAACAAACAAACAAACAAAACACAAAACACAAAAAATATAACCTCAAAAAGCAACAGCAAAATTGTCTTTGTATAGAAAAAGAATTTGTTTCTTGGCATACCTGAAATAGTATTTTAAAAATACCAGCACAAGAACCTGTTCTGAAGTAGAATATGGACAGTCACTGGAGACAAGCAAGAAGCCAGACTTTACCAGTAATATCAACAATGATAACCAGTTACTCTACATTCCAAATGCTTGTTCAAGGCTGAGAATGAACATCATTTTTTAATCCATTCACTAACTTAGCGAGGTAGGTCTTATTATTCAAACCTTGCACACAAGAAACTGGCTGCTGTGCACAAAAGCTAGGAAAGTTCCAAGAGTAAAGAGTTGTAGTATGTATAGTTGATATTGTGAAGTAGAAAATATTTAAAAGGAGAGAGTGTAAGGGTAAATAACAAGGGGAAAATAAATGTGGTAATAATAAAGAAAAAAGAAAACAAAGACTGCTTATATAGGGGGTGGGGAGAGACAGGGCAGGGGGAAAAGGGAAAAAAATGAGAATCAAGTCATCTCATATCCTGGTACAAACTCTTAATGTTGAATGCTACTATGATGTGTATTCATAATGTACCAATAAAGATAATTTTTTTTTTTTT
>PVIR01010421.1:0-50101 GCA_004026965.1 Petromus typicus | reverse complement strand
AAAGTTCTCAGTAACCTTTGAACTTTTAGTTTTTAAGAAAACTACTTGTGGCTACCAAGAAAAGAAAGAAATACACAAGCTAGGGAATTTTATATAATCAAAATAATACTAATGACTAAAACTCTATACATTCAGAAATAGTCATTTATTTATTAAGATATATTTAACTACATTCCAGATACGGTTTGAATGTTCAGAACCTGACATGAAACTGAATTTTATTGCATCTCATACACTTGCATAGAAGTAAAAAAATAAAAATTTAAATCATCATTGTATACCAGTAGTTCTCAAAGAACAACACCAGATCAGCTACACTGCCACACTTATTAGCCTGTCAGAAATGTAAAATCCTGGCTTATTGATCTTAGGGTAGAACACTTAATGTGTGGCTTATCAAGTCCTTCTGATTATTTTACTGAGTACAAAATTTGAGACTCACCTTACTAATGCAAGCACTAGGATGTAATCATACACTAACATATTTTTAACTCCTCCCAGAAGTAACATAAAGAATGCACTTCCAGAAGTGACTATTGAGACTTGAAAAATGAGATGGATGAGATGCCAGAGGAAATTCCAAACAAAAGCATTGGTATAAAGAGATATAGAAAAGTATCCTGTGTGTCAATTTCAAATGCTTTCTAAAATTTTTATAGATTTTATTCTTTCCTTTTTAACTGACACATATTTAGAAATATGGCAGGATAGCTCAATACATGCACAGAATTATAATGGATATATCAGGATAATAGTATTCTAATCTCTTTGTCTCTTTCTTTGCACTTGAGATCCTTGAATTCTATTTTTTCACAAAATATATAATAAATTATGGTAAAATCTGGTCATTCTATTGTGCTGTCCCATATTAGAAATCATTGCTAATATCACTGTATGTAAGTATTTTTTGTTTCTTGTTCAAATGAGTTCTTCTCTTTCCTGAAGAAATAATTTGGTTTTTCAAAGTAACTCTAAGCTTGAAAGCATTTATTCCAGTTCTACGATGTCACTGAAGGCCTAAAAGATGATCCTAGTCTTCAGGAAGGCAAGTTGCCTCTGAGGAAATTCTGCATACTGGATGGATTATCTGGGATGGAGACAACTTTAACTGGTGAAAAGCTCATCATGAGCATGGCAAGTTCCCAGTGTAGGTACTATCTCTCCACTGTTCTCATCTTTTGGCTTCATTTTTAAAAAAAAAAAAAAAAGTTGATGGTGAAGGACCTGAAAATAGATATATTTCATGTCATGCAGTAGTCAAGTGCTGAAAGCAATACTCAGCCAAAGCAGAGGTTAACGCTGTCTTTCTCGTCTTAGCTTTGGGGATTTGACAATAAATCTCGAATTTAAAAATAAAAAGTTACCACAACTTTATCATCATTTGCAGTTTGAGTCAAATTTTAAATGCTTGATATAGTGCAGGAGCGATCATTTCCTAGTCTTGTCAACTGCTGAAATGCTCCTGTGGTCACTGTACTGGAAATTTATGGTCCTAAATAGATACTTAATTTCTGAGGCAAGTGAAAGACCAAGCTATCATTCAGGTATGTCGTTTTTCTTCAACACATTATTTCCTTCCTACTCTATATTCTTTGCTATTCTAGATCAAAAGTGATTTACTGAACATATTGTCATGCAGGATTTTAAAGACTTTTTCTTCGTACAATATGAGAATAACAAATACGTATTCTGCTTTAATTCCTTTAGTCTCCAGGGATGTGAAAAGTAGTGGTATATAACTTTTTCTTGAAAGACTTGGAACTAATATGTGTATCGTCAAAGCTCCAAAAGCGCAAAAGTTTGTTCTGGTCACTGATGTGCTAGACACACAAAGTTCCCCCTAAGTTCTGGTGGGGTAAATGAAAGAAGAGCAGATTTAAACAACTGCAAACCAAAAGTAGTTCCTCAATCTTGTTTTTAATGTTCCAAGCACTGGTATACCAAACAGTCCCACAAATATACAAATTGTGGCCAACAGCCAGGAAAACTCTGAAAAAGGAAATAATGATACTGGACCAGAAATTAAAGCATCTGACAGAGCTACAATAATTAAAGCAGTATGATTTAAAGGAGAGGATTTTGTGTTCAAATCAATATAATAGAATAGGCAGTTTAATACAGTCATAAATACATATGGGAATTTGGTATAGGAGAAGGTAAAATCTCCAATCACTGGCAATGAATTGACTTTTCAATAAATGGAGTTGGGCTCCCTGAGTGGCCACCTGGAAAAAGATCTGATTGTTATTGCACCTTATACCAAGGAAAATTTCAATGAAGCAAAAATGTACTAGAAAAAAATATATCAAAACCTTGAATTATCATAGTACTGACTTACTTGTGATTTTTAAAACTTAAACCTCTGAAATAAATGCATAAATAAAAATCTATAACTATATTAAAAACAAAAAACGTCATGGCAAAAAGTCAAGCTAAAGTACTTGACAAAAAGTAGCCACATAGACGCATGGTCAAGACTATAGTATAAGAAAGGCTCCTAAAAATGCATCTTTTTTGTTTTGTTTTGTTTCGCTTTGTTTTGTTTTGTTTTGTTTGTTTTTTATGGGGTTTTTTTGTGGGTTTTTTTGAGACAGGGTCTCGCTTTGTAGCTCAGGCTGGCCCTGAGCTCAGCCTCCAACTCACATCACAGCAATCCTCTTGCCTCTGCCTCCCAGTGCTGGGATTACAGGCATGAGCCACCATGCCCAGCACTGTGGTATGTGGTACTGGTTGCTCCTGGGCGTGAGTCTCCATGCCCAGTATTGTATGTGGTTACCAGGGATTGAACCCGGGTCCTTGCGCTTGCAAGACAAGCACCAAAACCACTGAGCTAAATCCCTGGCCCTAAAAATATATCTTCAAAACATAACAGGAAGGTGGGCAAAAAGATATAACCAGAAAGTTCATAGGGGAAAAAATACAAGTTTTTCTTACACAGATCTGAATGTATTCAACCTCAGATGTAAAAGATACAATCCTTCAGCTATTATAGGGGCCAAGACCCAAACATTTGGCAATCCATTGTGTTGTTAAGAATTTAAGGTAATATGTGTGCCCATATCTTGCTAATAGGAATAGGCCAATCCCTAGAGAGGGAAATTTGACCATGCATATAAAATTTATAAAATTTTGAGCTGGCAAATCTGAGAATTTATCCTACAGACATACTTGAGCATGTCCATCTATAATACTATAGCATTGGTTAATTTCAACAGTTAGGAAAATATGCAAATCCCCAACAAAAGAAAATAATTTAACTATGATTTCATCTACTCAATGAAGCATAGTTTAAAAAAAGAATGAAGTATTCTGTATACTGATGTAAAACGAACACCAAGTTATATTGTTTAGCAAAGAAACAGAATGAATGTTTACATGTTTATAATATGCTACCCAGCAAGTAAGACATCAGAGAAAATGAGAATGGGTATTGCATTTGGTAATATCTACAGTAATAAATACTGAAAGTTTATGGAGAAAATAGAGGGGTAAGAGAATAGGCTACACAGGGGTGAGAACAGAGCAACTTAGCAAATTATATATGTCCGTAGACTTTTTCAGTTTATAGAATTATACAAAGAATTGGAATCAATAAAATACTGGCACAATCTATGAGATTGTTCTGCTTTGTATTATGATTTTATTGTTTCTAAACATCCATTGGCTTGATATTTTTCTAAAGTTACAATGGCTAATACATTCTCTTAATATTTATCTTAACCACGATACTATTTTAAATTTCAATTCTAAAACAAAAATCCCAGCATGATCTTTAAGATGACACCATCTTACCCCAGTGAAAGTTGCCAGTGACCCCCAAGAGCCGCATGCTGGACCCATCAACAGCGCCGTGCAGACACCATCTCCGCTCCTCGCGGACACATTGCGTGCTTACCTGGGGTCCAGGACACAGTCCCTGTTCTTTGTTCTCCAGGCGGGTTTCATGCCCCCATCTTGCTTCATTCTCCTGCCCGCCTCACAGTTCTGAGACACCCTAACTCCCTCTTTCCATGATCTCTTCCAGTCTCATTACTGTAAATACCCTCTTCTCTGGCAGCCACTTCCCAGTTCAAATCTCCAGACCACACCAGGCTTCTCTTCTGAATTTCAAATTTATATTTCTGCCTGGTCAGAGGTTTCAACAGGACATCCTTCTGCCATCTTCAGTGTAAAGCCCCCAACAGACACCAGTATCCCTTTCCAAACTGGTCCCCCCGGTTTTACCCTTTCTCACCTTTAAGAGAATCATCTCTGACTCCTTACTTTCAATCCCACAACTAATCTGTTAAGAAACTTAGCCCCACACTCAACCCTGTCTACTCATCACCTCCTTCACTAACTCCCATTAACCAACCTCTGCCTCTGCCCTGGATCACTACAGTTGGCTCTTAGTTGAGTTTCCTCCTATGATCTCTTCTTCCACTCTGTCCCTTCTTAAAAATACAAATCAGATCCTGTTATTTCTCTACCCAAAATCTCCTACAATTCCTTATGTGACTGTGCCACAGATGCCTAAGTTCTTGAAGTTTCTCTGTGTGATCAGGTTTCCCATGGTTCAGCTGACTTCTGCCTCTCAGTCTTCCTCATTCTGTAGCCCAGCTCCGGGGACCCGTGCCCCCCAGGGACCCACAGCTGCAGGTATCTGCCCTCTGCTGTTCTCCTCTCCTTTAAATCTTTGCCCAGGGCTGGGATTTAGCTCAGTGGGAGCTGGGGATTTAGCTCAGTGGTTCCCACGCCTGTCTTGCAAGCACAAGGACCCGGGTTCAATCCTCAGTGACCACATAAAATACTGGGCATGGAGACTCACACCCAGCAGCAACCAGTACCACATACCACAGTCCTGGGCCTGGTGGTGGCTCACGCCTGTAATCCCAGCAGTTGGGAGGCAGAGGCAGGAGGATTGCTGTGATGTGAGTTGGAGGCTGAGCTCAGGGCCAGCCTGAACCACAAAGCGAGACCCTGTCTCAAAAAACCTAAAAAAAAATTCTTTGCCCAAATGTTAGCTTTTCAATCTAACCTGTCCTAACAACCCTTTTTGAAACCTCTTGTAATTAGTATCTAAGTTCTTTGTCTTGCTCATTTTTTCCAAACCAACAATTTGTTGCTATCTTATTTGCCTACATATTAGCCTTATTGCAGATTTCTTTCCATATCCTTTCTGTGTACAGAAGCTTTATGAGGGGAGAGATTTTCTTCTGAAAATGCTTCAAACATTTCCTGCCACACAGTAAGTACTAAACACAGTATTTTTAAGTGAATATATAAATCTGCATTTGGAATAGTGCAGAAAGATAATCTGTTTGAGAAAAAAGAGAGTAAAATATCAAACAGGAGAAAGCATTTGTTGTCAAATTTAATCGATATGCAAAATTATTGATGGAAAAAATTAGAGAAGTATTTTGATTGAGTTTGCAAATAGTTGTAGAAGAACACAGCTATTTTTAGCAACTTACATGGAGAGATTAAATTCCTGCTAGTGGAATCACTGAATCATAAAGTAGATACATTTTAAATCCTGAAAGACATTGCCAAATTGCTTTTATGAGTGTGCATAAATTTATACACACAATATCAGTATATACGCATAATACTGTATATTGTGGATTTCCCATGATATCATTTTTATTATTATAATAAAATAAATGCATATACATGAAACACATAAAACATTTTGATTTAGTACCTTATAAGATATTTCAATAAAATGAGAATTAAGTGTAAGTGATGACATACTGAATTAATCAATCAGTGAAGGGATAGATGGATGGAAGGGTGGATGGATGGATGGATGGATGCATGGTCAGCGGAAGGCTGAGTAAATAATTAACAAAACATGATAAATATGTGAGAGGGACAAATAAGAAAACTAAGTTACAAATCAGAAAAAAGATGATCAAGGAAACAACAGAAAAGTAGTTCAGCCTTGATAGGAAAAAATTCCTTAGAGGGAAACTAATGAGAATTATGATTTGTTTATTTTTAAATTGATTTCAAGAGAATAACAAGAGGTGTCAACCAAGACTCTCTTTCTCTGAAAACAAAAGCACCCCTGACTATGTGAATAAAACAGGTGTCTATGTAAAGCTGACTGGGTTTAAGATGGTGACGTTTCTGATATTAAATTGTAAACTACATTCTAAACTTCCACCTCCCAGTGTAATCCTCTCTTTAGAGATCTAGGGCAAATTAGAAGATCTGGAAATGAAATGCAATAACTAAGCATTAGCAAAGTCACTTACTCTTAAAGAAGGAGGAACATTTTCTTAGACATGGTGTAGGTGAAACATCAAATCCATGACCTCAAAGTCATTCTAGAAAATGACAGAACCCCCAATGCTATCCAGTCACTTTGACCTTGAAGATTCTTTTTCCTTTGCAGAAAATTGACCCAAGACTCTAGTTATCTTCCAACTGTTGTACAATTATACTAAGGATGCATGACATTTAAAATCCTCTTCATTGCTAGTGCCTCAGTCTTGTTTGAATATAATACTCAAAGTTTATTAGGAGATACTTTCAGCTCCCTTGAACAAGAAATTCTTCAGAGAATTGTGAAGAAATCCATCTTATACCTTCATCAGGAAATACAGATGGAATGTATCTAGCTGCAGAGTAGATAGGCAGGAGCAAATATGTTTAGAAGTCAGTGAGATCTGAGTTGGAGTCTTGACTCTGCTTTTTCTAGTTGGATAAGTCTAAGGCCCTGGGTTTTGTATTTAACTACATAATATCATAGACTGTTCGCTAGTTTATAGAGGTATCAAGAAATGATGACCTTTCTTTTTTAATAATTTTCCTCAAGATAAAATACAAATAGGGAAGCAGATGAACCTTTGTAATTTGCAGTAGTATATTGATTATTGGTTTGGAGGGTTAAACAATTGGAATATATTCATTCCAATGACTGCAATAGTCAAGAAAGCTAAATACTAGTGTTGGTCGTATAAGCAGAGAGCATTTCAGTGTTCTTTCGATAATGAAGCTCAGGGCATCTTCCAAATTTATGAAACATCTGGTAAAGCAGCTGCTTCTTCATTAAATAAAAATAAAAATGTATCAAATTTCCTTGGCAATGCTGATAAATGGGAACAGGTGATGATCCTAGAGAGATTACAATTATAAATGAACCTATTGAAATTCTTCAGCATTTTTATAGATGCATCAAAATAGTACATAAAAAGTGAAAAAGAAAGTTAGGGAGTTCCTTAAATATAGTGGAAACTATCAGGAAATGGCTCACCTGCACCTCCCACTTAACTTACAGTCCATATTCTAAGTGGGATGCTCTTTCTGCATAGCTCCCTAAATCAATCACCTGGAATTTTTCAGTTAGTAGCAACTGAGCAATTTCTAAAACTCAGATTTCCTTCGCGACTTTCATAGTCAACCTGCTATGAAAGTCATGTCAAACCGTCTGCCTGTGATGCGTGAGAAGCCATTTTAACCCCTCTTATCCAAGGAGAGCGGACTCACGTGACAGGTAAGAAAACAGAGGTTGACGGATGTGTACATTTTGACCCACACTGCAAAGGATTTTATCATATTTAGACCAAAACATATGAGTCACTCACCAGCGCACCATCAGGTATTAATGGGTTTTTTTTTTTTTTTTAATCAGAAACTGGAAAACAAGCCAAGTTGTCGGAAAGGGGCAATGAAACACTTGGGAAGTAGTTTCCTGTTTTGCTCCTATTGTCTACGATGCCCAAGAGACCAGTGAACTTACCCGAAGTACACTGAGTCTCGGCAGATCCTCAGTATAATCACGGTACCGAAAAGTACCAAATGCCCAGAGGGTAAAAGTAAGGCCAGGAATGTGGCAATGTTCTTACGATAAACTGACTCAACAGAGCTGTTTTTAGAATTTAGGAGTAAGACACGTTCGACTGTTATGTGTTGCTGTGACGGCGCATAATTAGATGGTGATCTAACACAAAGGCAGAAAAATAAAAATGACAGTCATCACGGGGGAGAGAATAAAATGCCAGCGGAAGCACTGAGATGAGCCGAGGTACCTGGCGTTTTTGTGATGTGGATCTGTCAGCAATTTGTCACACTGTAACAATAGCGGTAATTTGACAAATAACAGGAGTTCATCAATTCACAATAGCACTCATTGGTATTTAAGATTGATGAAAAGTAATCCTTTTGGGCTTATTAACTTAAAAAAATAGTTATCAAACTTGATCTGCATATTGGATAGGGAAATGATGGTTCATCAGGAAAAGTCTAAGCTGTCCAAATCTGACTCATGATGACTTTCAAGGTAGAAAGTGCATTGAGGAAGATCTCACAAAATCAGAACGAGGTTAATTACGGTGTTTCGTGGGTGGAGCTTCTGTGACTATCACTCCCCGCCTGCTGTGTTTCCCTCCAGGGTCACCTGTCACTCCTCACCGTATCCAGAAGTCTAGCCAGGCAAAGTCACACAGCACTTTCAATGAGTTCAGCTTCTCTACACCTACGCATGTGTCATTCCTCCTGAGGAAAACGTCCTTTCTCTTCATTTCACTGATACAGCAATTCATCCCCCAATAAGAGGGTCCACTGACGCTTGCCCCCAAGGACCCCTGGCTTTGCTCTTATCCTCCCTAGAGCATTTGCTTATCCTGCTCTGTGCCTCAGTTCCCCCTCCTGTCATCCATCACTTCACATCGTCACAACTGCTTTGCATAGTTGCCTTCGTGTTGACTCAGAACTCCCTAAGAGCCATCATTATACTTCCTTGCTGTTCTCTCTGTGCTTGATACACAGTAGAAACCTGACAAATGTGGGTGAATACATGACAGAGTTACTGTATCCATGGGCAGGAAGCAAGTGTGGAATGTCCCTCTCCTCTCCTTTCACCGTTATTCTTCTCTCCTCAGTACCTAGGAAAGACACAGAATATGAATCTGTAAATTTACCCTTATTCTAAAAATTGATTCTAACTCATGGGAATTCCAAAAACATTTAAAAATATATTGAGTCAAACTGTACCTAAAATACAGTGAAAATTAGGGGTGTTGGAAACATATGAGACATGACTTTTTGTATTTAAATCTGGCATTTAAAAAGATTTGGATGATAATACTCCATGATAAGACGAGCAGAGTAAATACATCTAGCTAGTAATTTTTGGTATCTGTTGTTCTCATTCAGCTGCTATTACAATATATCATACATATCCAATTCAAAGCTGTAATACAGAAAATAATTTTGAAGTGCTTGAAATATGAGACTTGTACTACTTTATTTTTCTAAGCCAAAATATATTTTTCTCTCTTTAATCTCAATATTCCTGTACACCAAAAAGCATCTTGATCTTCCCAAAGAAAATGTAATGCAATAGGAGTATGAACAGTACATGTAATTAAAAATCAAGCCATAAAATACTATCTAACTCTCTTTGCCTTTTAGAAAATTCTTAAGCCAAAGTATTTACTTCAAGAAAAGAGGATATTTTATGAATGTCATTGTCACAGGAAGTGCAATTTAACATGGGCGAGTAAAGGGAGATAAACAATCCTACAATGATGTAAAATGATTATGCAAATAGAAAAGCTTTTAAAATTATTGCCTATAATCTTTCAACATAGGATAATTGGTTCCTCCCTTTTGCCTAAGACATCTATACTCAAGCACTTGTTTTTCAATTTTTCCCTTCTTAGTCACAAGCAATTTATTTTTTCATTTTCTTTCTTAGGAATCATAATCTTGCTACTCACTTAACCCCAATGGAGTGGCAGAATGATTACCCACGTGAATCAGTTCTGAATCAAAGAAATCACTTAACATTTCCTGAAACAAAACGACTCTACTTTGATGGAAGATGGAGTGAGAGCAGCGACAGAAAACTGGAAAAAAGTTCTGAAGTTTGGAGGATTTCTCAGACACATAACTGGAAGGACAGGGAATCCTTTCTCTGATAGAAGAAACTGATCATTTCTTAGTGTGGAGCAATGGTATTTCACCACATGTGCTATATCCAATTTGGGGGGAGGGGTCAACTTTATAAGGGAAAGTCACTATTGAGAGGAAATGATAACATAGGAAAATAAATGTTTAGGTGCCTTAATTGCAAAAGAACAATTCACTCCAGCCTTCAGTGTGCAAAATGAGTACTGAGTACTACTTTCTACTGCTAAGGTAAGTATTATTTCACTGAAAACAAGATCAAGCAAACATTATGAAACTATTCACCTAGACAGTGAACTGTTTTTTCTTATCAAGCATATTGCCTACTGTAGACAACGCTCACAATCTCCTAATTCTTTTTACCTTTTCCATTCATGGTTCTTACAGTTGCTGCTGAGTTCTTCCATTGCCTCTTCCCTCTGGCCACTGTTGAGTAGACTCAGGACAGCCCTTGAGAAGTTGAACCAACAAATGCATTCTGTGAATGTTTGGACTTGTAATCAGACAGACAGACAAGAGACACTCTCTTCAGGAGATAGAAATTGCCAGCACTGTATTTCAGAGCCACGACTCAGAAATTTTGCCAGAGAGAAGAGGAAGAAGCAAAGCAGATAACTTCTAACATCTCCTCGGAGAAACTGACCTCATTAAAAATAAAGTGCGGAAATGTTCCAACCCAAACACGTTCCACAGAACGGTGGTAAAGGCAGTGGAGAATAGACAGGCATGCGCACTGAGCATGTAGGCGACACTGCCAGGTAGCTGGTTTGCATAAGACCAAGAAAGCAGACAGTGTGCAGGAATTCTCAAATTAAAAAGTTCCAACCACTGAACTCACACTAGCCCTTCAAAGGGATTTTGAAAACCCTTTGGAATTTGAAAATCCAAACTCCTAATTTGTTCAGATAAGTCTACAGAGAACCTTTGTCTCAGGGCATTGTTGAAAATAATAGAATAATTAACCACCAAAACCAACGTCATACCAGTTTGAGGACCACGTAAGTCTGAACCACTAAGAACAGCAAAAGAAGCTTCAGACCCATGAGGGAAATAAACTTAATTATAATAGTACAGTCAGTTAGTTTTTAAAATATATAATAAAATAGGAACAAGGATTCCCACAGGGGTGTGGCCTGGGCCAAATTGCCACAGTATATTACATAAAATACCCAATTGGATCAACATATTATAAGATATGCAAAGAGAAAAGAAAACATGATAGATGGAACACAGCAAGCAAGGTGAGCAGTTAAGTAGAAAAGGAAGAAGGAAGGAATCAGGAATAGAAAAATGTGCTAAGCCAAGAATAAGTCAATATTTCTCAATAATAGCTTCAAATATGAATGATCTCAATTCCTTAATCAAAAGACACAGATTGGCAGGATGGATCATAACCAAAATCCAAAAGTATGCTATCTACAAAAAACAGATTTAATCCAAGAAAGAAATTCAAAGACATAAAATTAGAGGGTGAAAACAATGCCACGTAATAATGGAAACTCCAAAATGAGCAGGAGTACGCATCCTATTTTTAGACAAAGTGAATGTTAAGCCAAAACTAATCAAAGAGGTCATCACATGTTGGTTAGATGGAACAATTGAACAGGAAAAGATGATGACTGTAAACAAATGCAGTGAACACAGGCACACCCAGTGTCATAAATCAAACACTACTGGATATGAAAGAATGGAAAAATCATTGTAAATATTGTGGGGGATCTCAATGCCTTACTATTACAAGTAGATCAATTAGATTTTAAAAATGAACAAAGAAATATCAGCATTGAACCAAACCTTTGAATAAATGGACTTAAAGACAATCCACAGTATTCTGCTCAACAATATTCTTCTCAGCAGCACATATAACTCTCTTCAACACAGGATTTGTACTAACCTATAAATCACACTTGCAGAAACACAAAAGAATCAAAATTATACCTTCATATTGCCAGGCCATGGCACATTAAAACAGAAATCATGTCAAAAGAAATCACTAAAATTATAGATATTAGTCAATACATTCTTGAATGATCAATAAATTACAGAAGAAGTCAGTTCCTAGAATCAAATGATAATACAAGTACAATGTGCCAGAACTTCTGGGACACAATGAAAGCATTTCCAAGGTGCAATTTTATAACTATGAATGATCACACCAGAAAACATAACAACCTCAAAGACATAACCCAATGAAGAACCTCAAGGTCCTAGAAAAGTAAGACACTCCCAATCCAAAGCAAGAACACAAAAAGAAATTATACAGATCAGAGCAGGAATTAATGAAACTGAGCCTCAAAAAGTCAAGGAAACAAAAAGCTGGTTTTTCAACAAAATAAACGAAAACCACAAACACTTAGCTAATCCTCTGAAAAACAGGAAAGAAAAGAACCAAATGAGTGAAACTAGAAATAAAAGAGATGACATCACAACACACACTACTCAAACCAGACTGTTATTAGTAATGACTCTGAAAAACTCCACTCCAATTAACTGAGAATCCAGAAATCCTAGGTGAATATGAATTACTAAACCTCAGCTTAGAAGACATAAATTCCTTGAATAACCCATTCGCAGGGAATAGAAACAAAGTAGTAGTAAAAAAAAAAAAAAAAAATCAGCACCTAGCAAAAACAACAACAAAACAGAACTGCAAGGATTCACTGCTGAATTCTACAAGAACTTCAGGGAAGATCTAACATCAACACTCTTCTAACTCCTTAAAAAATTTGAAAGAGAAGAGGTACTCCCCAAGTCATTCCCAGAAGCTAGCATTACCTTGATTCCAAAACTAGACAAGGATTCAGTCCCAAAAGAGAATAAACCAACCTTTTTAATAAATGTAGATGCAAAAATCCCCAACCAGATACCAGCAAATAGAATGTAACAAATTGTTAAAAAGATCACATGCCATGGTAATTAGGCTTCATCCCATGGATACAAGGATGCTTCCACATATGCAAATCGATAAAAGTAACACATCACATAAATAGAAGCAAGGACAAAAATTGTATCATCTCAATCGACACTGAAAAAGCCTTTGACAAAATCCAACATTTGTAACCAATCTACTACCAATGGAGAAAATGTGATATTTACACACAGTGGATCACTAGTCTGACATAAAGAGGGATAAACTTGAATCATTTGTAGGAAAATGGATGCAGCTTAAGGCCATAAGTTTAAGTGAAATAAATCACACCCACAAGCTTGGGTCACATGGTTTGTAGTATATGAAACACCAAAATTATAAATAAAGACTAATACAAAAACAGAGAAAGTAGGGAGATAGATCTTTCTCAAATGGGAGGGGGATCAAAAGATGAAGGAAACAGGGGCAGGTGTAAGGGAGAGGGATGGACCAAAAAATGAAGATGTGCTAGGAACATGGGCCAATTCTACACAATGAATGGAGACATTATGTACTACAACTACGCTCTGATAAATCAAAATGAGTAAAAATATAAAAATAAGTGAAAAGTCTTACTATAAGAGTTTAAAAAATAATGTTCTTAGGAGGAAACCTAAGGGTAAGTCATCATCATTTCACATTTGACAACGGACTCCTATACTTGAAACGGGCATGAGTGACAAATGAGAAAACAGGCAAACTGCACTTCATCAAAATTTTTAAATGTGCTTTAAAGAAAACTATCATGAAAGTAAGAATCAAGATCTATCATGTCCAGGTTCAAATTCTCAGTGATGAGTGTATTCTTAAAATGTACCAATAAACTCAATTAAAAGAAAATAAAAAAGAAAGCAAAAAACAAACACTTCGAATAAAAGTATTTGCAAACCATGTGTCTGTTAAGAGACAATAAAGAGCTCAGCAGTATAGCTCAATGATAAAACAACAAAAACCCACTTGAAAACAACAGACATTTTTTCCAAAAACAGAGAAATGGAAAACAAGTACATGAAAAGCCACTGGACATCATTAACTACCAGGGAAATACAAGCTAGAACTACAAGGATATCAGCCCATATCTAGTAGTATGGCTGCACCCAAGAGGTAGATAATACCAAGAATCATCAAAGATGCAAAAAATTAGAAGATCTCTATCATCTGGGTGGAAATGAAGCTTGGGCTGGGCCAGGGGAGTAGCACAGTGGTGCTGCCACCTGCCTGGCAAGCACAAAGTCCTGAGTTTGACCCCTAGTACTAAAAAAAATAAAGCTAGGGCTGCTGCTTTGGAAAGCAATTTGTATATTTCTTAGATCGTTAAGTAAGGAATAACTATATAGCCCAGCAATTCCACTACTAGCTCTATACTCAGGAGAAATAACAGCATATATCAACACAAAAATTTGCACATCAATGTTAGTGGCAGCATAAGGAATGTATCCATACAACAGAATACAAGAGCCCCGTAAAAAGGATGACAGACTGATAAGTAAACAGCATGGGTGAAACTTGAGAACGCTATGCTAAGTGAAGAAAGATATGTAAAAACACTACTAATGGCTCCATTTACATAAAATGCTAGTCTGGAGAATCTCAGTGTGGCTAGAGAAAGAGGAAAAAAGGAACTGGTTGCCCGTAAGTTCACGAGTGCTTTTTGAGGTAATGGAAATTTGATGATGATAATGGTTGCCCAACTCAGTGAATGTACCAAAAACCACGCGTCATACATTGGAAAGTGCAAATTTTATGTTGCATATCTCAAACTACAAAAATACTTACAAACTCACACTTGAAAAGAATTTTGTTTGTTTGTTTTTTTACACAGGGTCTCGCTTTGTAGTTCAAACTCACATCACAGCAGTCCTCGTGCCTGTGCCTCCCAAGTGCTGGGATGACAGGCGTGAGCCACCACACCAGGCACTGAGGTTTGTGGTGCTAATTGCTGCTGCGTGTGAATCTCTACACCCAGTATGTTATATAGTTACTGGGGGAATCAAACCCCGGCCCTTGCACTAGCAAGACAGGCACCAGAACCATTGAGCTAAATCCCCAATCCAAGATTTTTAATATAGAAAAATAAACAAGTGTGATGCTTGAACCATTCACTGAGGAGTTGTGCCATGAGAGGTGTGAATTCAAGTGTATAGTCTAGAGTTCACATTAGAAAAAAGATTAAGAAGTGTTAACTGTGTCATTTAAAAATAAATACATAGGAGTAGAAAGTGTAGCTCAATGGTAAAGCACTTGCTTAGTATGTGCAATGCCCTGGGTTTAATTCCCAGCACTGTAAAATACTACTATAATAGTAATTAGTATTATTATTAGTTATATTAATTATAATTCATTATGTCAATTATATAATATTATTATAAATACATGGAACAGAATGCATACTAAGAAAAAAGAGCAACTAATGTAACACTGATAAATGTTTCCCATGAGCCAAGAACTAGAACTAATTCTGTGCACTTAACCACCATTAAAGATATCAAACTGAACGTAGACATCTGGTTCTATAGGCATGGTAATGTGGCTCAACTAATCAGCTCTTCCACTGAAAACAATGAAAATGCTGTGTAAAATATCAAATGCCCCTGAGATGGCAAGAAAACATGGTTCTCTTAAGTCCAATAGTTGGAAAGAACAAAGACCAAGGGAGGTGAGTGAAATACTACAGCCACTTTCTACTTTAAGGCATCAGTGGGATGGAAAGTGCCTGAGTTGTTTCAAGGCCCCCAAAGCTGAGGGGAGACCAATTTATCTAAATAGGAGGAGAGTGTGGTAGGAGAGCCCTATGCAACCATCTGCAGCCTTCAAATTAAAGAACAGAGTGAGATACAAAGCAATCTGTGCCCACTCCCAGCTCCACAAGCAAGTAGCATTCTCCATTTGGAGAAAAAATTTTGCACTGGGTAGAAAGGTACAGGAAAAAATAATTCTTAAAAATTCTTAACCAAGTCAGCCCTGTACACTCTCCAGTTTAAATTCATTTTTCTAGATGGTACAAAACCTTCAAGCCAAACTTCCAACTGTTCTCAGACTTGAGAATTTTTGTGAATGTAATTCTAAAACAAGCATGTTTAATTGCAGTTTCTGTTTTGAAAATGTTTTGAAAACAACAAAAGAATAAATAATAAAATTTGAAAATAAATACATTCAATAGCCAAAACCTCAACAACTGAAATCTAAAACATTACATGAGCTTTAAAAAAAATTTAACCAAGTCAGAGAGGCAACCACTAAATTGGGAGACAGATGACGATATGAAAACACTTCGATAAGGTTTAAGTCCTTGATTACAGTCCCAAAACTTTATAAACTCATTTCATTCTGAAAACAAACTAATGGGTCCATTTTTATAACTTGAATCAGGCCCTAAACACTTTGAATATGATTATTGTTTTTTTAAGACTTATAATTAACAATTAGAAGAGCATTTTCTTTTCTTTTTAAATTGAAATCTTTATTGGTACATTACATATATGCATCATGATTGCACTTCATAATGGGGATTTGTACCAGTATAAGATACAATTTAATTCTCATTTTTTCCCATAGCCCTACTCACCCTACCACCCCCCTATATACATAAAATTTGTTTCCTTTTTTTGTTATAATCTCATTATTTTTCCCCCTTCACCCTATTTTACTTTGAGTATTTTCTATTTCACAGTATACAACATACAATTCTAGGAGAGCATTTTCTTGATCCAGCAAAACTTGAACAGCGTGAGTCTTTCTGGCCATGGAGACATCAAGTCCACCTGTCATCTTCCCAAGGTTGGGCAACAAGCATCCTTATGTCCATCAACATTAATTCACACACAATTGCCTTATTCCACAAAGATGTAAAACAGCCTCCAGGAAATAAAATCAATCCTATTAGTGCATCAATACGAAATATCAAGGCCAAAAGCATCTCCATTACAGTAAAAGATCAAGCCTCAGAAGAGGTTGGTGCCGGGGGTGAGGCTTCTCGGAGCGCAGCTCTGGAGGGCGCGTGGACTGGCATTGTCAGATCCATTACTCACAGAAGGGAACACAATGTGAAACTTCATTCTAACCATACCTGCCAGCGATTTCAGGGTTGCTTTTAGGAGTTTCACTTGGAGATATTTTCCACATTTTTTGATAGCATTTTTCAGTTGATTCTCATCGACCACTGATAGCTGGCTGAGTGGGTCTAAGCTTCATATTAGCTGTATCAAGTTTACTTTTCTGAGTGTTTTTATGGAATCAATTATGATGCTATCATTTCTCTGATTTAATATGCTTCCCGGAATATAATTTTTTCTATATTTTAGTAGATTTTTCCACTGTTTATTATCACGGGGAAAATAAATCTGAAGGGCATTTTACACAAAATTGTCTGGTTTCTGGAACTCAATAAATTTTATAGGGCTTGAAACATTTCATTGTCTGTGCTGGTCATTTTACTTTCCTGAAAAATAAACTTATATTGATTCATGGTGTTCCACACTCTTTTTCCATTACTCCAACTAGGCATACTATCAGATTCTTTTTCCAAAATTTACTCTTTACCCAAGCATTAAATATACCATGACATAGGTTTTGTGACTTCATCAAGAAAATAACAATTTTCAGTTAAAGATGTAGCTTCAGTTTTTATTACAGTACATATTCTGAATGTAATATTATTAGATTTATGTCAACTTTCCAAATATTTGTGTGTGAAAAATGCCTTTCACTAATGTTCACTAATTCCAAGACCTTGCAATTCTAAAATTGTAAAATGTAAAGAACGTATTTTGAAGAAAACAGTTAAAAAGCCTCTTATGCCATCCATAAGGGGAGATATGTTGGAACTGTACCATATTAATGAGTTAAAACTTAAACCTTCAACTGGAGAGCAAGGCGACAGAAGTAAGAAAGGAAGCATATTTCCCAGGAAACTGAATAACTTATCTTTAGGTCAGCTTTTTGGAATGCAGTCAGGAAAACTCAAATAAGAAATGAAATGCAACTGGCAGGAAGACAGGAAAAGAGTGGCTCAGTGGCTTCAGAATAAGAAGAGGATAAAGAAGCACATGGCCCCTTTATTACACGGAGAGAAAAGCAATAATAGTGGATACTAAAAAAGCCATAGGTTTAAAATTGTTTTGTTGAGGATATTTTTTTGAACTGAGTCAAAGCCTCCCATTTGAGATGAAAGCATTAGAAAAATAGCCAGCACACTGAAAAAACCTCCAATAATATAATTTATTGTAACAATATAACTTCCAATTGTAGGTAGTGTCTGAATACCTTACCATAAATGAATTTAGCTGACTTATTTCATACATATTCTATGTACAGAAAGAGGTATATTAGTAATTAATTAGATTATAAAATTTCCGTGAGTGGAGAAAGCATTTTGTATGTATGTTATACATGCCACTTTCTAGCTCAGAGCAAAAAAAATAGCAGGTGGACGAGATATATTTGCTAAGTTGAATTATAATTAGGAAATCTTATGAGATTTATTGAAAGCGCATTTGGAAAGATGACTTTTAGAAAAGTACAATATAATTCACTATCACAGCTTGAATTTAATCTTGATTATTCAGATAATGTCTTACATACTGATTTTCATACTACAATTTTCAGTTTCCAATATTTAGTTATCAGTGTGAAAGGAAATGCAGACATATGTAGTAAGAAAAACACTCTTTCATGAAAAATTGTAGACAGTCAGTTTGGATAGTACATGTTTTTTGAAATCCACATGTCCCGGGGGTTCACACAATTAATGCACATAAAATGATTCTGGTGTAGAAACAAGAGCTGCTATAACCAGCCAAGGATTTTAACACCATTTCCTAAGAAATATAATGATAACTATTTGATTTCAGCTCTGATCCAATTTAGGAGTTCTCAAAAAGATTCTAACCAACCCTGCCAAGTAGGCAGAGTGCCGACCATGAAGAAATCAAAGACAGGGGCGGGGATTTAGCTCAGTGGTCCCAAATTCAATCCCCAGAAACCACATACAATGCTGGGTGAAGTGACTCACGCCCATCAGCAATCAGTACCCACACAGTGTGGTAGCTCACGCCTTTAATCCCAGCACTCAGAAGGCAGAGGAAGGAGGATTGCTGTGAGTTCAAGGCTTGCCTGGCCTAGATAGTGAGTTCAGAGTCAGGCTGAACTACAAAGAGAGATCCTGTCTCAAAAGAAAAAAAAAAAAAAATCAAAGACAGCAAAAGAAAGTGCTTCAAACCAGAAATTCAGGGCCTAAAATCACAAAGAAATCTCACTTTCTGGTAGCCGGTACCTGGAGACCAGTAGAGAAAGACAGAAAGCATAAGAGGGCTCCATCCTTTCCACAGGTCAGGGACTAATACTTTCATAACCTGTAGACCAACAGACTCATCATTGTGTTTTGCAATTTGATACAAAGAAGAGAACAGCTCAGTAAAAGACAGTACAGGACAACACGGCTGAAGGCATACTGGATGTGACTGTAGACCCAAGTCAACTAGATAAAGACACCAGTATAGGTGCCACTAGAAAAACAGGCAGAAATCTTAGTGTAAAGATGTCATTGTATATCAGCCCCTAAAGTGGAGATATTATGGCGCAGCAATCAGAAACCCAGATGGCTTAGATCCTGGTGTGGCATTTTTAAAAAATATTGTTCCTGGAAACAGGAAACTAACTAGTGTGCATCTCAGTTAACTTACACAACTGTATTTGAAAACTCCTACTCCAAAAGGCTGCAAATGGGCAGTGAGTAGTACCAATTTTTCTTATGCCTCTTTCTCTTATTATTATCTTTGAGACAAATGGGGCAGATACTGTTCCTGGTTCATTTTCTGCAGTGTCATTTCAGTTATTTTGAAATACTAAGTTTTCTTCAGAAATCTAGAGCTTAAAAAAATTCATCCAGTCAAAGTCAATGTGTGGTTTTGGAATGCCATGGAAAATAACAGAGTGTTGCAACAGTATTACATTTTGCTACAATATTTAGATCCAAGAATACTTGACATTGTATTATTTTAAATGTCCCTTACAAAGAGTGCTTGAGACAAGGTACATGGTCAATGTGTGCTATTTTATCATTTACAAAGAAAGAAATAAAAACAGTATGTCATTCCAATACAAAATGGTTACCTGTTATTTATTAAATAAAACAGTTCACTTGTTTCTCTTCAAATGATACAGTGAAGCTAAACTCTAGATATTATAGCAAGCAATAACATGAATTGTGCAAAGTATTTAAGATTGCATCTTTTTAGATTCTGGTGATAGAAATGAGGGATTCATGCACACAAGGCAAACGCTCTTCCCCTGAGCTACATCTCCAGCTCCAAGAATAGGACTTGACACTTTCAAGCTCTGGGGGATGTACTGTCATTTCACAAGTGAAGTTGCAGACTCACCTTTCCTTTTCTTGGCGGAGCGCTATTTCAGTAAGACATAGTCACAGGAACATGTCATTGTCACTGAGTATCCATTGTCCACTTGTGAGGAGAAGGCAAGCCGGAAGAGCTGAAGCAGATCTGGCACGATAGCACCACTGAGTCACACAGCATCTCCATCACCTCCACCGGCCGCCCCCCGCCGCCCCCGCGAGTCTCCGCAGAAGGGAGCCGTGATGCCAAGGGGGACGGTATAGGCTCAACGGGGCACAACCTTCAAATCCAGAAAAAGGCTTTTCCCTTCTTCGTTTGGCATGATATGCCTTGCAGAAACAAAACAAAACCAAACAGTCCAGGGCGTCAAACTGATACTAGACCACAGTGGTGACAAAGAGGAGCTCTATTTTCCACCGTGTGTGTGTGTGTGTGTGTGTGTGTGTGTGTGTGTGTGTGTGTTGGTGATTTAACTTCTCAGCCTTTAAGTGCTGCTCCTTCCGTTCTGCTCCCACCGGTGCCCTGGATTCAAATTTGTTTGCAAATAAAACACGCACTAAGGGCTGGAGTGTGGCCAAGTGGTACAAAGTGTGCTTCGCGTGCACAAGTCCTGGGTTAAATCTCTAGCACTGCCTCTGTCTGCATGTGTTTGTGTGTGCATGTGTGCACATACACGTGTGCAATCATGCACACAGATTTAATTTGTGATGTCTGAGTAAATATTTCTCAAATGATCAACAGATGAAGTACCAGAGGGTTGACTGTTTTCTGCCCAGTTAGTCCCACTGTCAGTTATCCACACTTCATGCTCTGAGAACAGAGCTGAGATAGTGTCATATTCCAGAACACACTAACTTACAAAAATAAAAATGTGGTTTTTTAACCACATCAGCTGGTTCACTAGAGAAAATAGTACTTGATCTCAGAGTGTCTATTAGAGAACACGTAAAACACCCCTAACAATTGCTTTAAGAACAAAGATTTAAGGGCTAGGGATTTAGCTCAAATGGTACCACACCTACCTTGGAAGCACAAAGGCTTTGATTCCCCCATACTCCCCTCATCTCCCTCCAAAAAACCCACAAAGATCTATACACACAGGAAAAAACTAATAAAATAACTTCTTTCCACAGGTTTCTTACAAAAATTAGAATTAAAAAGCTTTTTTCCTGAAAAGGTATTCATTTGAGAAGGTTTGTGAAAATGACTGATAGAATATTTCCTTCAAAATAAGTGATCTCCACACATATCTCAGCACCATTCACAAGGGAAGACCTCCATAAATATCTGCTGGAGATGTGTCTAAACAGAGTCCACCTGAATTATCAATCCACATTCTTTGTATCATTTGCTTCAGTTAAACAAGAGGTACCAGTGTTTTACAATTGTAATTTAGGGTTTAGTCGGTTGGCCACCTGTTATTCACTTATTTATTTATTCAGTGCCTGCTACATGATGCCAGACATTTGCCTGGGTTTTGGAAGATGGAACAGTGAATTTAGTTGACAGTTTCCATTTCCTCACTGTCCTTAGCAGACCAGTGAGGACGGAGAGAGAGGGGGAAAGGGACCAAATAAATATACCCATTAGATCATTCAAGTAGTGCTCAGTGCATAAAACAGGGAAATAGGATGGTTTGAATTAAAGGAGAAGAAAGACTTATATTAGACTTTTCTCAGGAGAAAAGGCTAAGAGTTCAGCTTCTGAAATAAGTTCAGTCAGCCATTCAGCATCTTAAAGAACAAAATCTGCAAGCACACAGAGAAGTGAGAGTAAAGGCACAGAAGTAGGGATGATTTTAGTTATTATTAAAGAACAAAAATTCCAGTAGGGCTGAAGAAGAATGATGGTTATTTTGATTTTATCTAGTTGCAGTGGAAAGACACCTAAGGAGGTTTTAAAATCAAGTTTATTGAAGAATAATTTGCACTCAAAAAAAGCAACAAGTTAAAGGATGCAGTTCATTGGGTTTTGCCAAATGTATAATCATGTAAGAACCACCTGATTACTATAACTAAGATCTAGAATATTTCCATTACTCTGAAAAGTCACCTGCCTTCCAATTGTAGGCAATGCCCTCTCCTCACACAAGCTATGAGAAAGCATTATAATTCATGTGATAAATGAAATCACACAAATGATTGAGTCATATAGTCAAATGATTGAATCATATAGTCAAATGACTGAGTCATCTAGTCAAAGGATTGAGTCATATAGTCAAATGACTGAGTCATGGAGTATATAGTTTGTGATCTTCTGACGCATAAAGCTTCTGAGATTCACTCTCATCATGTTGCATGTTGATTCTGGAATCCTATGGCATATCTAACACACAGTGTTGACACTGCATTTAGATGTAAGTCTGGGCAAGAAACAACAAGCATCGGAGCCAGGTGGATAAAAAAATCTTGTTGATGGAAGCATAAATTTACAGATTGGGAATTGAACATGTAAACTATTCAACATAGGAGTTTAGGACTTTGGAGACATTTCTTGAATTCTTAGATTTTTTTTCTCTCCATTTTATCTCAAGAAAACTTTACACTAAGGAAAAATGAAGCTCTGTAATATTAATGTTAACCATGGTGGAGGAATACTGAATCAGTATTTTGCTTAGATCCAAAGAGATAGATTTACACACGTAAGTCAGCCATTTTTAAAATGCAGTTAGTAATTTACAACGTGTTTGAAGACACAACTAGTTAGATGTGAGTAGTTTGCATTTTTATGTTTTTTCATTAGTTTCCTAAGTTCTCTTCTGCTGTTTCCATAATGAAAATGTTATCTTTCTAAGGTGAATAGCTTGATAATGAGCTTTCTTTAATTATGAATTGGGCCATTTTATATATTTTAAAGGAAATGTAGCTGTTAGTGTTGAAAAACTAGAAAACTGACATGGGTTATCTAGGGTTCTCCAAGGAAGCAGAACCAATAGGTTATATACCAAGAGATGTCACCTAAGGAATTGTTCACACAGTTGTAGAGTTGGTACATCCCATAATCCATAGCGTGAGTCAGCAAGCTGGAGACTCAGGAAAGCCAACAGTATAGCTCTGGCCTGAGTCTGACAGCAGGAAAAAGGGTGACATTCTGACTTCCAGGAGTCAGATAGAAATAATTCTGTTTTATTAATGCAAATTCACCCTGCTCTGTTCAGGCCTTCAACTTACTGGAAGAGGCCCACTCACATTTGGGAGGGCACTAAGTTTTATGCACTGTACCAATTTAAATGTTACTCTTGTCCAAAAATGCACTCATTGAAATACCAAAAATAATGTTTGACTGTACACGGCACACGAAATTCACCATTACTCCATGCAGTGGTAAGCTTGCTAGAGAGCTTAGTGCCAAAATTCTTTTTCAATTAAAAATGTGCTATGTAGAATCTTTGTTTCTCTATTTTATTATCGCTATCATTTTCATTGCTATTTTTGTGTACTTGGAATCAAACCAAACTCTATCACTGATCTACATCCTCAGCCTTTTTCATTTACTATTTTGAGGTGAGATGTCTCACTATATTGTCCAGGAAGGACTTAAACTTGTGGTCATATGTCATTTTATAACTTTTGCTGAGCATTTGTATGGGTTGAACACAAAACAATAATCACTAGGCATCAACTATGAATTCCACAAAGTATTGTTCATGTCAGATCTCAGTGGCACATTTCCCCCAGAGCATTTCAAGAAGACAAATGAAAAATGAGAGTAAGATATCACACAAATGAAACCATGCTTCATAAAATTATTTCTTCCACCAAATAAGCATAAATTTTTATTCTCAGGCCTGAATTGTGAAGGGTAAAAGGATTGAGACAGAGCTGTGTGGTATGTATCATAAATCTTACTGACAAGATTTAAAAACATAAACTCATTATAATAATTAATAAATGTGAAGTAAACCCGAAACCCCATTAACCATCTGTAGTTTAATTGTTAATTGTTCAGTAAGCAAACTTTCACTCTGAGTGGTATGGTTAAGCAACTTAGAGGCCTATTATAATCACTTGGTTGTTTAACAATTGTGAGGACTAGCAGAAATATTTTTAGGTTTATAACAACAAATAAATTTCATGATTCTCTAATGCAGTACAAAAGAAAAGAAAGGAAGTAATCTATAAAGAGAATACACTTTTTATAAAATATTAACTGAAGTTCAACCTATAGAATTAAATGCAAAACAAAAGGTATAAAACTCCATTATAATGTAAACAAAATCTAGACAAAATTGAGTATTATAATGACTTTATAGATACAACATCAGAGTCACAATCCATGAAAGAAATAATTGATGACTTAACTTTATTACAATTCAAAACTTCTGTTCTGCAAAAGACACTGTCAAGAGAAGATGAGGCACAGACTGGGAGAAAATATTTGCAAAGAATATGTATCAGAAAAAGATTGTGATCCAAAGCATGCAGAGTATTCTTAAATCCCAACAATAATAAAACAAACAACTCCATTAAAAATGGGCAAGAGTTGTGAACATACCACATACCAGAAGAGACACACAGATGGAAAATAAATATATGAAAAGCTCACCAAGGCAGGTCATCAACAAAATGCAAATTAAATCCACAATGAGATACTACCACACATCTATTAGAATGGCATGATCTAAAATGATGTTGGAGAAACACAGCAACAGAAACTCTCAGGTTCTGCTGTTACGAATGCAAAGTGGTACAGCTATTTTAGAAGAGAGCTTGGTGGTATTTTCCAAAACTAAACATATTCTTACTATATGATTCAGCAAATGTGTGGATACAATTTCTGCACCTCAAGCAACTGAAGATGTTCATCCATATGAAAACAAGTGTTTATAGTATATTTACTCATAACTGTCAGAAGTTGGAAGCAACCAAAATCTCCATCAGAAAGTAAATGAATGAACTGTAGTATACCTAAGAGATACAGTATTAAACAGCATTGAAAAGAAATCAGCTATAATGCCATTTTTAAAAAAGTACAGAGGAATTTTAAACACATATTACTACATGAAAGAAGTCAATCTGATAAATCTATATATCATCCCATTCCAACTACTGAGGATGACATTCTGAAAAAAGGCAAAACTATGTAAAAAGATCAGTGACTTCTAGAGGTTGAGGATGGGGAGGGATGAATTGGTAGTTAAGTCTAAAGAATTTTTTTAAAAATGAAAATATGTTCATTATATAAAAATAATCGACCTTTCCCATTACACATTAGTCAAACCTGCAGAAGGTACAACACCGAGAGTGAACCCTAACATAAACTACGGAGTCCAAGTGACAGTGATGGGTCAGTGTGGGCTCCTCCACTGTGCTGAATGTGCTTCTGACCTGGATGTTGGTAATAAGAGAAAGCCATGTGCTTGTGGGAGGGGAGGAGTGGCTTACGCCTTTGTATATGGGAAATCTCCATACAGTACAATATTTTCAACTTTTCAATGAATCTAAATCTGCTCAAAAATAGTTTTAAAGTTGAGAAGAATACCCGACTTGTGGTGGCAGAATGGTAAGTTAGTCTTTATAACGTACGAATCATGAAATTGAGGAAATTTGTGACAGGTGCAAATTCTGGCTTTCTTAGACTCTTACTCTTATCACATCCCTGTTCCAAAGACTAGGTCCTTATTTCCACAAGCTTCCTCCATAGGTCTGTAACCAACAGACTATGCTAGGTAGGATGGATTGGGTTTTGCTGCAATAATCACACAAAAACTCAATTGTCTAGCACACAGAGAAGGCTCAGGGGCTGCGTCTCCAGCGATGGACTTCTCCCACCTCCAGTACAGCCCTCTCAACATGTTTGCATGATAATCACAGTGGGGCAAGGGACCATGAGAGAATCCTGCATCACGTAGGAAACACTTCAGCACAGAAGGACAGTCTCCCTTAAGGATAGAACTCTCTGAGAGAAGTAGGGAATTCCTTCCTAGGCCTAGAACGAGAACCAGAAATGGGAGAGGCCTACAAGTGTCTAAATACTGGCCCTAAACAAACAAGGGTACAGCTCTCCACTTTTTCTCCCCTGCAAAATTTACCCAGAATCTGAATTGTAATGTTTTTAAAAGTGAAAACATTTTATCGTTCTCATGCTTTAGTCCCTTCTTTATGTACGTGACCAACTCAAGTAAGGAAAAAAGCTTTGTTCTCTGTCCCCCAAGTCACTAGATGGAATATCTTGAATCACTTCTATGATTATTTTCAAACATGTTATAGTGCTTCCAAGCTAGGCTGAACTCTTTTCTCTTTAGCTCCAGACTCATGTCAGTCACTTAAGCGTTACCATTTGTATGTCTAACAGGTCTCTCAAACCAGCATGTTCCAAGCCAGTCGCCTGAAATGTATCCCCTAATCTGTTCTACTTCATTTTTCCAGATGATCTGACCAACCCCTTGGTGTCACCCTTGACACTGTGAGGTTTTCCATGACTCCATATCCGGTCCACCAGGAGATTTTTTGGGCTCTAAGCTCAAAATATGTCTATGGTTGAGATAAATTGATGGAGTCACAACCAACTACAATGCCGAAGCCTGCCTTGGGAGAACGCTTTTCTCTATCAGGGTGACCCTGAAATGAGGCAATAGGAAAGCAGCAGCCAACATCTACACCACTAACAAAGCCTGAGTTTTTCCTTCCTCTGTCAGTTGGTTGTTAAAAAACAAAACAAAACATGATACTTAGGTATGAGCCAAGGGATACATGTTAGTACCATGGTGACGGGTGACACGGGAATTTGGACTTGGGTTTGGGAAACTTAATCATACTCTCTATATCTGTTCAACATTTATACCAAATATACTAGTTCCACGTCACAGTGACTGAGAAGCCCAACTCAGTGAGTCTGGTGAGACTGACAGTAGCCAGCCCATGGCAGGAAGTTCTGACCATGACTGACTGTCCTATCTAGGGTTTTAGCAAGACAAGATCTGTTTTCAAAGTGACACATAGTTCTCTGTGGCAGATGAACCTTAGGGATCTACTAGAAACCCTTCCGTATGGGTCTCAGCAGGATCCAGGACAGGATCTCACTCCCAGAAGATATGTCTCATACTACACTTGGCTCAAACCACAGGACTACTATAGCCCAGTCCAGATGTGATATGGAACACTTTCTTACTCTGGGACCACCCAAACTTAGCCATTTTCACATCACCTGACACCTGATTGGAACAGTACCTACAAATCTACACCATGCTGCCTCCAAAACCTAATGACGATGCCAAGTTTGATACAACTTTCTTAACCATATGATGGTCCCCAGATGTATCATATTTATCTTCCACTCTCTACAGCACAGGTGTCTCACTAAAATACACAGTGTTTGCTACTTGTAGCACCTCTGAAAGTTAATTTAATGTATCTACTTGACCAGGTAGAGTGCCCAGATAGCTGGGTAAAAATCACTAATAGGTGTTTTTTAATCATTAATTACTAATAGGTGAGTACTTTTTGGTGAAATTAATTTTTAAATCAGCAAATGGAGTAAAGCAGACAGCCCTACTCAAAGTGAATGGGTCTCGTTCAGTTCACGAAGGACTGAATATAACAGAAAGGCTAAAAAAAAAAAAAAAAGAAAGAAAGAAAAGCTGAGACAGGGAGGCTTTGGTCTCTCTGCCTCTCTGGTCTTTTCTGTCTTTGGACTTAGACTCCGACTGGACTTTTACACCACGGACTTTCCTGGGTCTCCGGTTTGATGCAGATGGCGGGGTTTCTCAGCCTGCATAATTACTGAGCCAATTCCAACAAATCAATCAACTCTGTTTCTCTGGAGGCTCCTCCTTAATACAACTCTCTTCTCACCTGAAAGTATCTTGCACTCCAGGAAACATCCTTTAAATAGGAAAAAAAAATAGGCAGGTCAAAAAAGAAATCAAGGAAAAAAGTCATTTTTCCTGTACTGTATGCAAGGATCTTACATTTTGTTTGTTTGTTTGTTTGTTTGTTTGTTTTTAGGTTTTTTGAGATAGGGTCTCACTTTGTAGTTCAGGCTGGCCCTGAGCTCAGCCTCAAACTCACATCATAACAATCTTCCTGCCTCTGCCTCCCAAGTGCTGGGATGACAGGCATGAGCCACCATGCCCGGCAAGGATCTTACATGTTTATTTGCACCAATCCTGCCACTAGGTTACCAAGCGCTTTAGCAGCTTCTCTTACCATTGGTTCAGCCACAGCAGCTACTGAGCTTCTCACGGCTGATGCCCCATCAGCAGCATCACCCTCATCACCCGGCTTCTGGGGGAAGTGGTCAGCTGTGAGTCTGCTTTGCTTCTGCAGTAGAAGGATCTTAGCGCATCCTTCTCTCCAAGCCCACTGTTCCTTCCTCTCTGGTGTGTCCTGGCTTTTCCAGTGTCTTCAGTTCATTTCCCATGAAGCACCACTTCTCCCAAGTTTCTAGGGCTTTATCCCCAAAATGCATTAGAAATCGTATCCTGGGCTCCTTTCCAAGGAAGTCAACACTGCATGGTGAGGGAATGGCCCACACTAACAATTCTGCATCAAACTTCACATTCCCTCCCCGGTGACGCTGCTCTCTCAAGAAGTCCTCTCAGCCATATTCCCTGATGACGAGGATGAACCAGGTCCTGCTACACCACTGGTATTTCTGATACTTTCCTAGATGGCTCTTGCTGAGACATAGCCCTGGGGCCTGGAGTGACCAGGAGGGAAGTAAGGAAAGATCTTAACCAAGCCACCATTGTCTCCTACAGCATTTATTCTGGTGTTAATGGACTGTCCTTGAGTAAAAGAGATGCGGGATTTTATTTGCCAAAAAAAGGGGAAGACCAAAAGGTACCAAGACATCTGTCAGTTGAAGTGTTCATGTGCTTCTACGCAGACACATATTCTAAATCTTGAAGTACGTTCTGATTCTAGCAGGGATTGACCTTGACTTTCATTTACTATAGAAGTGTTAAACCCAGTAGAATGCATTCAGATATCACCAAAATTATTGCTATACTTACTGACTTAGGGATAGCCAGCTAATAGCTCTGTCTACATGAGTCTACATACAAAATTAACTTCACATTTATTGCTGCCTCTGTTAATGACATCTGTAACTTTGCAAGCTCAACACCCAGACGTCTTTCATGGTTCCTCTCTTTAGCAATCAATAAACTGTACTTCCCAGTTTTGCATCTCCATGACTTCTGTCCATAATTTCTCACTTCATACTTGCCAATTTCTCATGGTCCTGGTCACTTCCATCCCCAAGCATATTCCTTATTATGCTTTACCTGGTTTTACCCCATCTACTAAACTCTCACACCCATTTACTACCTGATCGTCAGATTAGCCTTTGCACAGCCCACCTATGTCAAAGTGTAAGGATTTTCAAAAATCTCTCAGCGGCAAAACATCAAGTATGCTCCTTTCAGAGAATGACACAATGTCCTCATAGCCCAATGCTCAGCTATGTTCTGTAGCCTGTCCTTTGTGATGTACACTTCCTTCTCTTTGTGCCTCACCTCACTCTTCCTGAGTGGTGCCATCTCTCTCCGTGTCCCCGCAGCCCTGCCCTGCTACTCTTCCTCTGCTAGCTCTGTAGGGGAAATCCACTCCCTGCTGTCCTCCAACACATAGTTTGGTGAAGAATAGAGCTGCTCCATTAAAAGTCTACAGACAAATTACAAACTCTCTGCTGACTAGTCATTGGACCTCTCCTCAATTCCAGGTTCTCCTCCATGAAGATACAGAGGGACAACAGGGGGCTGATTAATAGCATCCATCTCAAAGACTTCTTCCTTAAGACAATGCAAGCCTGGAAACTGTTTGGCAATTGATAGAGGTTGGCTATTCATATTAACTATCCCCCATCACTCTAGGAGAAATAGTCTCTCATATACCATGATGATCTTTCCCTCTTTTTCTAATGACCTTTATTTCTTCCTAAAATGGGATATTTATTTTTAAAGACCATCTATTTCTCCTATAAAGATAAGCTTCTATGCTTCATTGCATAGCCACCTCTGTATACTGCAGTTAGCATTATATTGCATGACTGAAATGTTGATTGTCAGGTTAAATTCAACTAGAATGAGACAAATAGGCTCTTTCTTCAATTTTTTTTCTCTGTTAGAATTTACCTTTGTTGTCAAGCTTGGAGAAAGGTAAGAGTGTGTCCGCATGCCCTATCCTTGCTTAGATCCTGTTCTGCACAGATTATGTTTCTCCCTCCAAATAAATTGTTTGCACAAGACAGCAGTGACAGTGAACCATTAGGTGTAGTCATCAACCTCTGTCTGCTCAATGCCACAGCACATAAGCCAAACCTCACCCAAGATCCACAGAGAAGAAGCCGCTCCAAATGCATCTCCTAGTTGCATCTCAATCATGGCGTTTTTATTCTGCTTCATGTTGTATCCATTTATATGCAGGTCCTATTGTGCTCACTATTTTGCCATTGAATTGAAGCTCCCAAGGTTACCAGCAGCTGCTCATTTAGTTTTGTATCCCTATATAGCAGGCTGAAAGTAATGTGATGGGAAAGGTAGTGTAACAATATATATTTGAAACAGGAAAAGTATCTTGCTGTGTGCTGAGGCTCAACAATGTTGTAATTGAGTGACAGTGTAGGAAGTATACATTACAGAGAAAGAGATCTAAATTTAATAGTGCTGGGCTAACTATAGAATAAGCCAGCACTCAAAAGGTAAAGTTTAGGATTCAGGTGTTGAACTCAATTAGTTTCAAGTGTGTATCTATCATTTCCTAGATGTTTAATTTAAGCACATTATTTAACTTGTGTCTCAGAATCTTTCATTGTGAGTGAAAGGAGCATTGATCCTACAGCCTCAGTAGTCCAGCATACACGTTTGATGACAGTAGATCTATATAATATAACTTGTATGGCAGGTACTATGTAAAAAAGTAAACAAAACAACTCACTTCCCCCTTCAGAAATAGACAAAAATGATAACATCAGCAACCAATTCAACAGAAGGAGATAAGACTGCTGAACACAAGACAAATAAGAATATGCCTTTGTGAATCTGAAGAAAACCTACACTTGCGTACTAAATAGAATACATTGTTTTTGAGCCTCCTTTTAACTTTTGCAAAAACTTTTAAGATATGAAACAGGAATCAATTTTAGCCAAACAGTTTACAGGGTAATTGAGCCAACTCAATTATCTGCACTTAAAGGACCTTTGACAAGGGGAAAGACTATTTCCTGGAAGATTTCAACCAAGGTTTGGAGAAGCACTAGACAGAATAATGATGTGAAGAAATACATGATGCAAATAAGTGCAAAACAATAAGGATAACCAGAGTAGGTAATAAAAGAGACCAATCAGTCCAGGGCTTGTAGTAGGGAGAATGATGGTAAGAGGGTGAAAGTATAACTTTGAAGCCTAAAGACTTGATCAAGTTTCTCCATGCAAACATTAACTATACCCCTCTCACAGTCATAAGATACTTGTCTGATGTCCCTTCCATTTCAAACTTTCTTACCTCAGGCTTTTCCCAGCCACACCTTTTGTCCTTATTTTAGCAATAATCAGGGGTCCTGGTAAAAATCAGCTCGTCCCTAAGTTTCGTGAATCCAATATTTCACTGGCCAGGTTACCATTCTTTCTTGGCAACATAAACACCTTGACTTTCCATCTTCATTTCCACTCACAGAGAAGATGCTCAACTACAAATATAAGTACCATTTAACCCCAAAGCCAAGTACAAAACAAGTATAACAAAGGAGGTTTAACTAATCTAATTATAAGTACTGTGTTGTGTTATTGTATGTAGATTATTACATCAAATGCCATTGTTATTATTGTACGTGGGAATGAATTTAGTGCTGAGTTAGCATTTTGGGGAAAAAAATTCTTCTTAAGAGCATGCTGTACGGAAAAAGAATTTCAATGTAGTAGAAATTGATAGGAGTTAGATTTACATTGTGCATTTATTTAATTTATGGTTCACTACTCCAAATAGGTTGAAATATTGGTTAACTGGAGAAGGGATTAATCTAAAAACTAAGGACTATAGTTTATAAATATAAAAAAGATTAGAAATAAGCATATTTAATGAATCTAAATAAATCCATATTCATGTAGTACTTTCTTCACATGTTAGACGAAAGTTTACTTTAGAATAATGATTTAAAATACAAAAAGTCTTTGATTTTTATTAATTATGCCCTTAATATACTTACTATTGGTAGCCAGTGAATTTCTATTCAGTGTATAAATTGCTTTTATTTCAAAATTCAAATACTAATTGGTTATATTTTCCTAGTTAATACTTCATGCAATAGTTCCAAAATGCAACCAGAGACTCATCAAGGTATAGCCAATGACCGAGTTGAAGTGTGTTTTATTTTATTTTACAATTAGTTAATACATACTGAGTGCTCATTGTGCTAAGCACTTGATACAACCATTTTCTCATCCCAATGAAGATGATAACATGAGTGCATCTCTTGGACAAAAAGTTGGACCCTGTGATAGACACAGCTTTGGTTGCTCAGGGTCGTGTGCCAGTAACTGGCCGAGCCAGGGTGTCCACAGGTAACAAAGCCTCAGTTACATCCTGCATTTCTTCTAAACAAGACATCATTTCTCTCTTTATATTAAAATGTTGAGTTGTATGATATTCAAAACTATTTATCCAAACTGTCTCATTTATTAATGACTGTTAATGACTTGTAAACAAAGCACAATCTGTTACGCTGAACAAACAAACAAAAAAATTAGCTTACCCTCTTGGAATGTAAACAAACAACTCATTATCTTGCTCCTGCTTCCCACCCCCCCTGCTGTATTTGGTCTTGAGCAAGCACATGAAATGTTTCACTAGAATACAGTAGATGGGCTTTCCTGGTAAGAAAACGAATGAAATCTTTCAACTTCTACTTTATTAAATCCTACAAAACTCTGCTATTCCTTTATTTCCCATGTAGTGCCACTGCACGTGCTATGTGACATGAAAAGCACAAAGCTGGTGAGGTTAAGAGAATAGACTCCCTCCTCTTTCGAAGGAGAAACCTGACCCTTTTCCTTGGCCACAGAAAAGGCCAGAAAATTTTGGCTTTCTCCTTTACAAGTATCCGCTACTGATTACCAGTGTGATGAGGCAAGAGCCTATGGCTGACACGGCCCAAATACATCAGCACTAGTGGAAAAACATGTCAAACTCTGGCACTTCTACAAGGGGGTTCGTAACAACATTTTCATACTCAAACAAAAGATAGAACTATCATCTCACTTCTCATTCACTGCTAAGTTGTGATGAGAACCCCCAATACAGATAGATGGTCTTAACATGTGAAAACAAACACTCTTAGCTATAGTCATTTCTTCTCTTTTGATTGCATTCCTCTTTTGAGATCTGTTTCTCAAATAAGGGTAGGTTTTAGAATTTTAACACAAATACTTAACAAGATTCCATTCTACAGAGAAAAACAAAAATAAATCCGGGGAGTTCCAATTGGCTCCATTAGAATGCCTAGAAATAAGACCACATTGCTGGAAAAACACTCCGAGATGTTACCCTTTGAACCAGGAATTAACAGTATTTGAAAGAAAATATGTTGTCCTTCTAAATTTGGATTCCAAAAATGGACAGGAAACAGTAAGGCCCAAGCCCTACAGTCTTCACAAAGATAGGGGCCTGCATGTTCCTTTTGGAAGTGACCAGGAGTGGGTAACATCACTAGCTAGGCTTGTGACTCATTAGATCCTAATCTCATGATTATGATTATTAGGGTCAGTGTCAAAGAAATTCCCCCTATGTTAAAACGGCATTCGTAGTCTTAAAAAAAAAAAAAAATGTCAAGACTGGCCCTGGGGCAGAAAAAAGAAATAGCCTCCACAAAGGGACAAATGAGTCCTGGGGAACTCCAAGCAGAAATATTCTTTCAGGCCACAGAGAGAGTAGCCTGCCAGGCCGTGTGTTAGCGACAGAGGCAAGACAGGCCCTCACTATGTCCCAGGCACACCAGAGTGCGGCAGTGAAATGAGGTAAAGGCCAGACCCAGGCCTCAGGAGACCTGAAATGCAGCTGGAAGACCCAGAATGCAATGCATATGGTTACCTGGCCAGATCTCTCCCTTCCCCTTATTAACTGTGCAGAGGACTGGCCTGGCTTCAGACCCTACTCTCTCCTCTTAACTAGCAAAACTGGGGGTTCACTTGAACCAAAGAGGTAAAATCTTCATCTTACTTCAGAAACGCAGCATGAAGGGGCTTGTTCACAACTTCTGAATTCCTTCTGAATTCTTCTGCTATTTGCCTGAACAAGGGAGTGTAGCCTCACAGTTAGAGACACTGGCGTCCCCTTCTTCACTGCACTTCTTAGCGGTGTCATTTTCTTCTCTGTAAAACACAGATAATTATGATATCTATTCTTGAATATTGCTGTAAAGATTAAAGACTTGGTGTATCTGAAGTGTGTGACAATGCCTTGCTCAGAGGAAGGGCTCAATAAATACTAGCTACTACTACTATTATTATTGCTACTATTATTGCCATGAAAGTTATATTCCCTGGATTTGGTGCTTGGATCGAGAGGATGAAAGTGCAATATAACATCTTTGAGATAAAACACCGATGATCTCTGGGCTCCGCTTCCCCCAAATTATGCTAAGAATCAATTACAAGGGGTAATGTAAAGGTTCTGGCTCTTCACCCTGGAGTTCTGATTCAGCAAGCATGCAGGGAGCCTCAGAATCCAGGGTGTCTGGTGGGGCCCAAGGTTTAGGAAGCTCTGCTCTGGAAGGATGCACCCCCACCCCAGGCCACGGGCCAGCAGCATCTCTCTCCCCCCAGTGACTCATCCTCTCATCCCATCAGTTTCCGCCTTCCATTTCATGTAACCCTTTGGAAAGTTAATTGATGCAAGGTGTGAAGTGACTTTTTATGAGCCTCCTTGTTCTGTTGGCAGCCAGAGTCCATCTCTCCCTAGTAATGTATGAATACTAATCATAGTTGTATCAACTGTGTTTAATTATTGTGTCTGGCAGTCTTCACGCATAGCCTCTATCTTTTCCAGGGAAATAGTGTTATGCTTATTTTACTATTTTACAGATGAGGAAATGAAAACACCAAGAAGTTAAACATTTTCCCCAAGGTGCATGACTCTGAAATGCCAGAACTAAGATGCAAAGTCTGCCAACAAGAAAATTCAGGCGTTATCCACAATTCCATTAGCTCTCACACATCACTGGGGTGGGGAGTGTCAACTGAAAATCTTCTTAAAAATCTGATTTAGGCCCAGTTGAGAAAGATTCTGGTTCAGAAGACCCAGCTGGAGCCTAGGACCCCACACTGTTGATTGAAAAGGGTATTGTGTAGCCCACAGAATTCTGACACAGTTGGTCTTCGCCTACATTCAGAGAAGCACTATTCAGTACAACTTGTCTTGCTTTGATTTCCAATCTCCCACTCCCAGTGACTACAGAGAGGTTTAAAGAAGTCCCAAATGTTTCCTAAAATGATGGTTTTGTGTTGATGCTTAAAGGTTTGGAGAAAAGCTGTCTGATTAGCGCTGACTCCTAGTTGTCTATTCAGATGGCAGGAGACCAACAGCCCAGGACCCGTTAGGGTTATATCTGCACCAGATCCACCACTCTGAGAGAGATCAATTATTCTGAGAGGCCAGTAGTTGTTGCTTTGTTTTTTAGCCATGGTGCCAAATGAAATGTATTCTCTCTTGCAGTATCTTGAAAGTGGAAATTACATTCAAATTCATGAGTGAAAAACACAAATTTTCCCATTTTTCTTTATTCCAAAGTAACTACAAGTATCCTCAAACACCTATAATGCAGATGAATAGAAAATTACTAAAGCTTACAATGCTGCATATGATAATATGGATTTTTTAAAATATACATGAGGAACCACAAAAACAACTCAATATAACATGAAATTCCCTTTCTGAACTTGGTGTGATTCCCTGTATATGCTAAGCATGAACATTTACCCCAGGAATGGATCATTAGTTCTCTTAAAGGGCAGAGGCCATAGACCGGATGTTGGCCCTTGGAAGGCAAAGGAGACCACTATCACAGATCAGCTGAGTGACAAAAGAGCCCAAAATGTGTTAGTGACTTGGAATTGGAAGAATGTCCAAAATGTCCCATTCTGAGATAAGCCCCAAAAGATAACATCTTCGGGAAAATGGCCCTGGGAAGCTTGAGATGAGCAGTCAGGTCAGACACAAAGAGAGGAACAAGACTTTGATCAAATCAGTCAGCTCTTCTAAGCATCAGTTTCCTCATCTGTAGACTGGGGTTAAGGAAGGAAATCCTTTCCTAATCCACTTGTTATGAGAATTTACTTTAAATAGGACTAGGAATGTAATTCAGTGGGATAATGTTACCTAGCTTTTACAAAGGCCTGACTTTAATCCTTAGCACCACCCAAAAAAAAAAAAGAAAGGAAAAGAGAAAAAAAAAAAAAGAATTGAGACTATTTTATGGGACTCTTACCACAGTATCTTGCACAATAGCATGTGGAAAATACTCCCAAAATGTTGCCACTATTACTCCTCCAACAATAAATGAGTTAGGAAAGCTAAGAAGGCTGCAGGGCATAGTAAAAAGGAAAGGGAATTGTTAAATAGTGTTCTCCAGAAGTCTTTTAACAGTTGCGATGACACTGTTCACATTAGCAAAGTGACTGCATTTAAAATAAACGGCCGCACAATCTGATCACATAGAAGCAGGAGTCATTTACAGAAGAGGCAACCTGGGGAGCGTGCCTTTCGTTAGTGTTTCAGGCAACAAATTTTACCTAAATACAAACGAGCTCACATCAGGCACTTCAGAGGTGTCAATGGACTCTGTGACAGAAAGCTAAGGAAATCTGTTTATGTTCTTTTTGCAACAAACACCCACTAATCGAAAGCAAAAGCTTCTCTCTGGCCCTGCTTCCCAACTCCGAAGCACTATTTCTCTGATTAATGACCCGGAATCTGCAATAACTGCAAAGCCAACACTCTCTAGTTCTACCAGAGTCAGCTCCCTCCGCCCAGGTGTTCCTTCAATGCCCTCGTCCTGGGGGGGCGCTTGGTAATTAGCAGGGCCAGCAGGTGTGTGCACTCGCTGCTGTGCCTGGTAGTTGAGCATATGTGTCAGGTCCCTGTTGGGGGTCGAAAGAGGGTGAAATAAATGATTTTCTCAGCTCTAGCAAGGTCAGCTCCTTCCAGAAAGAAAAAGTCAACTTTGTGCCGCTGCAACAAGCACTACCTTTGCTCACCTTCGAGAAAAGCTTTCAAGCCAAATTTGAAGTTGCCTTTGGCACTGTCTCCTGCTCCCAGTTAGCGGCACCTCCTCAGGATGATTCTTCCCTGAAACTCTCATGGAATTTGCTCTCCTCTAGACTGTTATGACCTGCCTTTCTGCAATTGATATCTCTAGGTCTAGGATCATGCCACATTGTCTGAGGGCCTATCCCCTGAATCGCAAAGGAGTCCTCAGCTTGGCTGAGGAAGTAACTTTACTGAAGTATGAGGGCCCGAGTATTACTGGAGAAGTGTTCAATCCCACATTAACCCCCTTCCTATGGAATAGATTCAGAAATCTGTGTGTAAACTGGCTATATTGGGGGTGAGGAGCAAGATGTAAAATACTTGCAACTTTCACAATGCAAATATTTTCCACTGTGGCCAATGTCAAGCCACCAGTGCAGGATGTTGGGGTGAGATGGAGAGGATTGGCTTTCACAGTGGGATGGGAGAGCTCCAGCTGTATCCCACATGAAGTCTCCTAAAGATAATGTCATTCTTCCCAGGCAGTGGCAATTCTATGTCTAGATTTGATTGGCTGAAGAGCTATTTCAGAGCAACAGGGTTTACCAATATTCTCCCAAAGGCATTGATGGCTTCTAAGATAATAAAGTTAACTTACATGCTTAACTCCTCTTGCTCCAGACAACTCCTTTAAAAAAATAAAACACAAAAATACAAAATACCCATAAATCTACAGTAAAAACAAGGGGATGAAAGCTATCAAAGGGTGATAGACTCAAAAAAGTTTCTGTGCTGCAAAGAACAGATGGAACAGGGATGGCGCAGAGCAGAGGAAATTCCCCAGGAAGTCTTGCCAAGGGGATGGCCTTGGTAGAAAACAGATCCAGCCTTGCCAGGGGACCCCTGGAACGCTCCTGTACTCTGGGAAAACAAAATCTACTAGCTGAGTGGGGAAAGAGCTGGAAATTCTAAGAGTGGAAGGTAAAATAAACTGTTCATGTTATCAAAAATACTCTGCCCCTATTGGCCGTCAGATCACTGAATGAAGACAGATCTGCAAATCCGATGATATTCAGACTCAGGAACCCTTGAACAGCACTGAAATTCCAAACAGACTGAGAGGCCCTACCACGGAGACTTGGACCTCACCCTACGGACTAAGACTCATTATAAAGCACTGGGGCCTCTGGTTTTATCCAGCAGTGGAAAGAGGGGGTCCTCCAGATGGTCACATGTACGTCAATGAGTGAGCAGCTATGCCAGGATTTTGAGCAAGAACATTGCTCAAAGCACATTGCCAGTGTAGCCCACACTCCAACAGAGGAGAAGGCATAGCTTGGACGCCACAGGGGCTTAGTTTTGTAGAGCAGGTAGGATAGGAAATGCCACTGTGATTACAGGCATTGTCTTCCAGAGAGAATGGGAAACCGCCAATTAGTCCACTTGTGAGTTTTAACATCACCTTCTCAGACAAGTCTTCCCTGACCAGTTTGTTCAAAGTCCCAACATCCTGTTCCTGTGCTATTCTTTTCAGAGCGCTTCTCACAGAGTGACACACCACGCGCTTATCTTCCCCCTTGTAGAATATTACCACAGAAAATGTTGTCTGTTCCCGTTCTGCTACATTCCCAGGGCCTCTAACCACAGGTAGGTGCTCAGTAAATTATTTGTGGAGCGGATGAATAATAAATGAAAAAAGGTAGGAGGAAGTGATTCATTTTCTTCCTCTTCGGACTTCTTAAGAGCTTAGTTTGGGTATACTGAAATCTGGAAACACTCAAGACGGTACCAACTCAGATGCTAGCACTCAAACTATACTGGGATAGAAAAACACAGCCCCCAAAGGGACATGACCATAAAATAAACCCAACAGCATATCACAAATGATGTTCGCAAAACCTGTTTCATTTCTGCCCATCCACCGATTGTGGCGGAGGTTTCAGGATTCAAGTCAGCGGCACAGAGGCTGTGGGAGGGTAGATGGACCTGTGGGAGGGTGGACCTGGGCGGTGATCTTGTAGAGGAGGAAGGCACAGCCTCAGGTCCCTCTGGGCCTCCAGGTCAGGCTCCTGGCCCTCAGAACCACTTTACTCTACTGGGCAGGTCTCCTGAGCAGACAGACACTGCAGCCTCACATCCCACAGCGTCACTCCTCCAGTCATTGCCCAGCCTTTCAGATTACTTCGGAGATAACAAAGCGGCCCAGTGAGGGGAAGCATGCTTTCTGAGCAGAAAAGATGATGCATTAGGACAAAAATCGGGAAAACATATTGCTACATTCCACCCTGGAGATCAGGGAACATTGGAAGGAGTCTCTGAATCAATACATGCAGCACACGGTGGGGGTACCTTGTCTTCCTTGCCTCTGGTTGCCAGGACAACATACTAGACATCCACAGTATAAAGCAGGGAGGCTTCTTTTAGCTCATGGCTGCTGCTGGTGGTCAGTGAGTGATCCCTGGGACAGAGTGGTGTGGGGAAAGGGTTCGCTGAGGGGAAAGCAGCAGCCAGGAAGCAGGGTCCAAGGGAGAAGCCAAGGAAGGAGACATGCCCTTCGGATCCCCTAGCCACTTGCATCCTCCGGCCAGGCCCCAATTCCTCACACCACCTTCAGCTACCAAGTCCCCACGATTTAGTCACCTCCAAAGCCCCAACTCTGAGCATGTCAGAGTTTTAGAGTCCTTCCTGACCTGTACCAGAACACACCCCTTTCCCCCATTTCAGTAAAGTCTACACAAAAGCAATATCTCATAGAAATAAAGTCAATCTCAATCCCTACAAACCTGTCTCCCACGTAATATGCTGTCTGCCAAGACTGACTCTTGTGTCTGCACCTGAGAACTGATGGATAGATTTAAGATAATCTCAGAAGGAAAGAATGTGCGGCAGTTTCCATGAAACAACTACAGCATCCCTGAGACCCTGTATGCAGTAACTAGTACAGTAGTCTACTACGTGAAGGTACAGGTCGCCAATCTGCTACCTGAAAAAGTACAGATACTTGTTACTTACACAATGGTGTATTCATACATGTAGCTTCTTATTTTTCTACTTGCCAGTGACAACTCAAGACCTTACTTTTCTGCGATTACATTGTCAATCACTGCCTCTTATGTATTTGTGACAAGCAGACTAGCACTACTGGAAAAGGGCAGAGAGTGAAGGCAGGCAAGAATGGAAAGAGGGAGGGAGGGAAAGAGAGAAGAAGAGGAAAGAGGGCAGTCTCAGATATAATTGAGTCAGTGACAGCTGTTAGAGTAAAAAGTGTAAAGGTAGAAAAATGAATGTTTAAAAAAATATTTGGAAGCCTTGCAACATGAGAGCTGTTGAATTGCTCATTCACTTTTCCTTTTCTCTTTTCCATAAAACTGATTTTTTTTTCCTGAGTGCTTGAATTACAGGTAATTCAAGAATATTTACATCTGCTTGAATTACAGAATTACTGTTCTGTGAGGGTTATGAGCTCAAATAAAACACTGTTCAACAAATATTTCCTGAACAGTCCTTCAAGTGTCAAAACTGGAACAAGAAGTTTCCTGGCCAAAATAAACCTTGGTGTGCTGGACACTGGCCTCAGTGGCTCTGGTGCCTGCCTCCTGACTGCAGGTTCGATCCCCAGCCATCAGAATCTATATTCTCCTGGAGTATGAGCGCAGGTCTAGGGAATTCCCTTTCAGGACATACATATGACCCTTAGGAATACATCCCCTATGATTCTGTACAATCTCCAACCAGAACTTTTTTTTCTGACAAGAGTTTGAAAGATAGGCACAGTGAAAATGTCACTTAACTAAAGATGCTCCCAAATAAACTAGTAAGGTATAAAAAGTTTCCTGACAGAAATGTGACCTATTTGCTCATGAACCTGTCAGTACCATGGATGTCACCCAAGTGGACATGGAGCTCCTATTCACACTGACTTTTAAAAAAAACCAAAGCTTCCCATGTCCAAAAAATAGCCAAAGTATCTCAGGAAAGAGTCCATGAAGTACACTTTCTGCCATGTTCTTTTCCCCTTCCCTCCGCTTGCTGTCCACTCATTGAACATGTCCCTTCTGTTCTTAATACTAATCCTCTCTCGAGAATATTTACATCTGCAGTACAGGTGCTCTTCCATCCTTACCAACTTTTGGGGTGTCGGAATGGCTCTGAGAACTACGAGGCATTTGACTTTCATTTAGGTCACATGCCACGTGTGTCTCGTGCCTCACAGTTCCATCACAGAGCCAAGTTCCTTAGTTCCTGCTAACACCTAGACATGTCTGCATCCAGGAGCCAACGTACCTTAAATTCAAACTAGAGCAATATGGAGAACATGATGAATTTTGGATTTCTGAGAAAAGGCCAGTATAAATAAATTTAGTTGTTTTGTTCTTTGAAGAAAATCAGAACCTTTATTAAAATTGGATCCTGGGACTACACTGATAATTTTTCAAAGATATATCCCCTATGCTTTTAGCATTAGCAGGTCTAGCAAACAAATATTTAATTACTAAAGGAGACAAAGTTCCATGAAAGAAGTGAGCCATGCTGGAGAGATCTTCATAGTCCCTCCTGAACACAAAAACACAACCAACCGTCTGGTGCTACTTCGAGAGTCTGTGACAATATTTACATCATCTTTTTGTGGCATCTATTGCAAGATGTTGAGTTGGAATAAGACATCAGGCCAGTGATTCGTATAATGTAATGGGTTCTATAGAAGGTAACACCTTCATTTTACTGATAAACCAGACTACCGTTAGGTCATTAGGGAGGATTTGGAACTGTTCTCCAGCTTCTTAACTTAAAAGATTAAGCTGTACTCTTGTACGTGAGCAGAGAGGTGCTAAGTCCTTGCATGGTGCAGCTATGAGCAAACTCAATAATGCTCATAATTGCATTATCCAAGGGAGTAATAAAAAAAAAACCTACTAATCCAGTGTCATCCACTGCCAATATCAGCCCAAGTGAATGGATATCAAGTCAGTACTACCACAGAAACCACCCCTTGTTGATGTTAATGCTATGTGAAATAAATACAATACACTAAAATCAAAATATGTCATCTTTATTACTTTTTCTCTTAGAGCCTGGCCCAAAGGAAACTAACGGCATCTCACAGGATCAGCTATTCACAGCATCGCCAGATGAGCCGGAAGTATTGTCAGGTCCCCCATACTTACCATCTAAAGTCTGTACAGATGATTTCACATCTGAAGCAGACAGTTTTCCTGGTGAAATTTTTATATCAAGCTCAATGTGAACTGAACAACCAGAGACTGTTCACATTTAACACCAGTGGGGCTTTGGTTTTGCCTCCAATATTTTCCTGAGACTGTATGTAAATAAACTTTTAAAACATGCCCCATGAGACCTGGGATTCAATTCCAAACATAAAAAAAAAAATGTCCCTATGACTTCAATTAAAATTCTGAATAAGATGTCCCCCGGGGACTATGTTAGCCACAGCACAAATAAACTTCACATTTGCAGAGCGTTCTGTCTTTGTCACTGAATGATCTATGTGCTTCTAATAACCTATCCTATAATGTGTTGGGCAAATGGACAAATCAATTCACATGCTCTTTAGTTACCAATTATTAATGCATTTATTAAGCAAAATCAGTATTGAATTGGGTGCTCTCACTGATGTTGGAGACCTGAATGTTTAAGAATTCAAATTCATGCTATTGTTCCAGGCATTTTAAGTCAGACAGCAACTTCCTTTGTGAGTAAGTATTCCTTGAGCGCTGCTCAGAGTATGCAATAAGATATTGCTGAGTATTTCGGTAATGTGATACTAATGTAATACTGATTATGCTAAAAAAAAAAAAAAAGGAACACTATCAGAAATATATTAGACACTTTATCAAGTTATGTATTGTTACAGTGGGCACTGTACTCCATCTTAGAACCAGAAAAAGAAAAAATATCAGAAATATGAATCAATGTGCACACGATGCACCACACACATGCGCATGTACACACACACACACACTCCTACACCTGCATATAGAAAAGCCAGTTACATGTCATAAGTTCAGGACAAGTCATTGTACAGAAGTAGAGTTACAACTAAGCACTATCTGGTGTTTCTCACCTGCCTTTTCGGAACCACACTTATTCCAAGATAAAATGGATTCACACAGTGGGAAATTCTGAAACTTTATCCTTCACATGAATTTTCAAACAAATATTACAGGCAGTGATCTTTTTCATACTAAACTTCTTGCGCACTGAACAAATTCTTACTCATCCTTAACATTTCAGTCCAATTACCTCCTCTCCTGGGATACTTCCAGTGTCCTTCCACCCACACACACAGCACAAACAAACGTTCTGTACACACTTCACTCAAGTTCTTCTTTGCCCTGCACCATTAAGTTATTCTAGTGGAGTTGTTCATAAAAAGTCTCCATGGGGGTTCACAAGCCCATGAAGTTTACATGCATTATCAACTTGTATTTTCATTGTCTAGAGCAATACCTGGGGAAGAACTGACAAGCACGCAATAGGTATCTGTTAAATTAAATAAAAATTAATGATAGCCTCATATTTCATCTATCCAAGAAATAATAGAGGGACTATATCTAATATTTCCACATTTACCTTCATTAAGTCAGACTATATCTATATTTTTAGGTCTCAATTATTTTTTAAAACTTTGCTTAACATTACTGTGACCTAATCACACATATATTTATGAAGGCAATTACCCCTCCTCATGTAGATGGTTGAATGGAGTGAAATTTTAGGAAGAAAGAATGTATCATTACATGGCAAAGAATTCAAATCTTCAGCCCCAAAGCACCATTTAAACCCTGCTGTCTGAATATTAATATGCAAGTCATTTAAGCTCTCTGCAAACTTCAGTGTTCTGATTTGTAAACTGAGGATAACAAAGCTTCCCCTGGGTCTGGTCATGAAAGTCAGCTATTTTACACAAAGCCTAAACTGGCACCTGCTGCACAGTGGTGCACCACAAATGATGGCACTAGAAAGTAGCTCTAAGTGGAAGTTACTTTCCAAGCTACCAAGTCCTAAATAAATGTTAGTTACAGCATTATCTCCCTCTTGGTATTTCATTTCTAGACTTATCATACTTTTAATATATAGACAAGCACTTAGGAAAAGCCAAAGTAAAGTCAATCTACTAAAAATGGAAAAGAGGGGCCAGGGAGTTAGCTTAGCGGTTCCAGTGCCTGTCTTGCAAGCGCAAGGGCCTGGGTTCGATTCCCCAGTAACCACTTACAATACTGGCTATGGAGACTCATGCCCAGCAGCAATCAGCACCACATACCACAGAGCTGGGCGTGGTGGCTCATGCCTGTAATCCCAGCACTCAGGAGGCAGAGGCAGGAGGATTGCTGGGATGTGAGTTTGAGGCTGAGCTCAGGGCCAGCTGAACTACAAAGGGAGACCCTGTCTCAAAAAAAAAAGAAAAAGGAAGTACAACACATGCCTGATTGCTTTGGTTTACGTTTAAACTGCTTTAATGTTTAAAAAAAAAAAAGAATAAAACAAAATGAAAGCTACCTCTTCTTTTACCACGTGAATGAGTCCAGTAATCATTCAATGTATTTTGTATCTCAAGATGACCTAATTCCTTCCTATCTGTACAGTGACTATCATTTTCAAGGTTGTGACTTCAGTTGTGGGTCCCACACATCTTCTCTGGGCCTGCTCTTCCAACTCCTCTGTCCTCCTCTGTCTTAGTCTACAGAAGTTGCTGTTATGGCTTGGGTCTACATGTCCCCCAAAGCTTCATGCTCCCCTGGGTGGCTTTTCAGAGGTGACTGGATCTCAAGTGTGTGATGCTGAGCCTAAGTGGGTGGTGTCTGATTACTGAACTAGTCCACTGATTGATTTGGCACAGTTCTGGGTGTGGATAATGGAAAGCCCCATCCAGGGTGCGAGTGCTGCCAGCCCAAAGGTGGGTAGTCTGAATGGAATAGATGAGACAAAAAATGCTGCCGCCATATTGGCTTGCTGTTTGGCCACTTCATTGCTTGCTGCTTCGCTACCTTTCACCTTCTGCTTAACATGAACTATTTCTCCATTGAGATGCCTTCTGTCATGTCACTCGGCTTTGAAACCAGCCAGTGATGGACTGAAACCTCTACAAGCTGAGCCAAATAACCCTGTCTTCCTGTAACCTTGATTGTTGGGGATGTTGCCTCAGCAACAAGAAAAGTAAGCGAGACACTGCCTCTAAGAAAATAGTACAGTCTAGGTAGCTTGCAAGCAGCAAAATTTATCTCGCAGTCCTCAGGCCTGGGCAATGAAAAGTCACCACACTAGCAGACTGAGCGTCTAAGAAGAGCCACTCCCTTGCAGATGATTCCTTCACTGGGTCTTCACAAAGTAAAATGCTAGATCTCTAGGGTCTCTTTTATAAGGCTACTAATCCCATGTGTGAGGCCTCATGACTTAATCACCCCCCAAAAGGCCTGGCTCTCAATATTATCATCCTGGCAGTTCATTTTCCACATAAATTTGGGGAGAACAAAAACATTCAGACCATAGCCTCCCCCATTGGACAGGAGTGGAGCCAATATTCGGTTGAAATAAGAGTTTCACACAAGACACGTTGGGGCACAACTAGCCAATTCTAACTCCAGCTAGTCTGCCAGGAAAGCATCAGGCCACCAGATAGAAGTGAAATCAGAAACTCAAACTGCAGGAAGAGTCCAAAAGAGGCGTTTTCTCTGCTTCTAATCTCTGCTTGCTTGAGTTATCTGCTCTTTATTTCCTGTGATGACATTTTTGTGTATGTTTCTCAGTTCATAGTCGCCAGCCCCGGCAGTTTTCCTTCTCCCACTGATCCGCAGAATCCACATGGTTTTCTGTTCTGGCTACACATAGAAATTAGCTGAATTAGTTATGCACTCTGTTCTACCAATTCCGGTGGCGAGAGGAGACAGTGCCGCACGATACAGTAAACACAAGAGTCAGACTGGCTCCTGTGGCTGAAGCAGCAGCTCTGAGGAGTCGTGATGGTCGCAGAGGTAATTACATACCTGCATGGAGTGCAGATTAGTACAAGATGATGTATTTGAGCATCCAAAGTATAGCCAATTAGGTAATATCAGAATCAATCAAATCAAGTTATGTAGATTTTAATGTCTTTAACTACCACTTGATCTCCCTACCCAATGATAGGTCAGGCTTTAAACCATCAACAAATTGCAAGGCAGGCACCATTTGTCTTTATTTTATTTAGACCTTCCTCTCTCTACTTCTGATCTTTGGAGAAAGACTGTTGTTACGGTTTAGTTCTAAACCACCACCAAGGGTTCTCGTGTCAGGATGGTAATAGGGTCACGGGGTGCTATACTAACCGGAGGGTTTATCCATTGATGAGTTCAGTAGCTACATGTGTCCCTTGGAAGTGCAGTCTAAGTGGAGGAGGGTCCCTAGGGCCATGACCTGGAAAAGAAGGTGTATTCTCGTCCCCAGCTCCTCCCTTTCCTCTCTGCTTCCTGGCTGCCATAACCTAAATAAACACTTATCCTCCACCATGCTCCCTTCCCTGGGCCATTTCTGCTCTGGAACCAGCCCATGATGGGCTGAACCCCTGAGAACAATGTAATCGTCTCCTCCTTTAAGTTGTGGGTGTTGGGGTTTGTGTGAAGTGATAGGAAAGTGACTATGGCAGCTGTTTAGGAGAAAACTGGCTGACCTCTGTGCTCTGGTCCCACAACCTTGAGCAACTCTCTCTCTATTCCTTGAAGCATCTACATCCACATTACATAACATGAGGGAGGTCACAGCTGACTTTGCTGCCCTCAGGATTAAGAGACAGTGTCCAAAACCAGACATCATGACAGTGTGAAAGAGCTGCAACACTTTACAACTTGTGCTAATCGCTGTGGCTAAGAGCTCTGGCTTTAGGTTCCTCTGGATCTGGATTCAATTCCTGCCTCAGCAGTTTCTAGGGTGTCATTTTGGCTAAGTTTCTTCACCCCTGGAGCTTCAATGTCCTTATCTGTAAAACTGGCATAAGAATGCTTCCTGGTGGGTTTTGAAGAAGATTCAATGTGATAGCGGAGACACAGTGCTTTATACAATGTTTAGAATTCCAAAATTCTTAAATAATATAAAATATTATTAATATCTGCTAGGGCTACAGATTAAACTTTTGGCTGTTATCCAAAACTGAAATTTTCCACTTTTTAATTAGAAAATGAGTGTGGTCTTTTTTCTGAACAAAGAATAGCCTGATGTCCTATTTCCACAAAACTTTTACTTGTCAGAGAGACAATCTTACTGTATTTCACCAGCTCCTTGCTCTTTTTGGTTTTGGTAGCTGTCTGTTCTGTGATTTAGGATTCTGTCATCGGTTACTAGGTCTCACTTTCCTACCTTTTCAGCCCCAAATCTGTCACTTCAGCTCTTGCCTTTTGTTCTATTGTTTTATTCAGCTCTTCTTTTAATTACTCACCATTCATTCATTCAACAAATAGTAACTGGGTTCCTGCTATGTGCCAGATACCACAGTAGAGGTTGATGATGCCTGATTGGTTGAGAACAAACATCATCTTTTTCTAAGGCTGATAGGAAGAGGCATGTGATGGGGTGATATTTTTGTGTAATGGCCAATGTGCTTTTCAGTCACTGTGTCCCTCTTTGTGACCTTTGTGGCCCTTGATGTAAGGACCAAAGTCTGTACTAACCCATCAGGGCAGTTAGACACACAGCATCCGCTAGCTCATGTTATCACAAAAGAACTAGCACTCAAAATAGTCAGATGCTTGATCAAATTGTAAAAGGTGAGTGTTAGCATAAGTTATTTCTAAGTAATTATGTGGATTTTTATGACACCCATTCCTCTGCCGATTTCACCCCAAGGATCAAGTCAGAGAACTAGGAGGAAATGTGAAATGAAGGAAAGAAGGCAGAGAGATCACAGTGAAGGAAGCTTAGGGACCCAAATCCAGAAGAGAAGGCTCACAGGCAGCCCCCATATGGGGGAGGGTTGCCATCCCTATTCTGCCCACCTCTGTGCTAGTAATGCCCCTTTGTTGCCAGCCCCAGGGGTCTGAACAGTCCTTTCTATGGCACTGAGAGCACAGAGCTTATCATTCTCTAAAGCAAAGCTGCAACCTGCTCCCCACCATCCTGTGAGAAGAGTCCCTTCCTTGTCCATGCACAGGTGAGATGCACAGTGAGATCCTACACATGTGAAGAGGTGCAGTGGTGTGGAGGGGATGCACGTGCGCAGCCGGTCTGGGTAGGCTTCACCGACACTGGGGGACTCCTTAGAACTACCCCTGTCACAGTCAGTGTCACACTAATCATGCTGCACTGTCACAAAAGAACCAACTCTCTAGAGCACCTCAGAGAAGGTCTAGAATGAAAGGTCAAAGATGGCTTCACTGAGGAAGTGGCATTTGAGCCAACTGTGCAACAAGAAGTCCAAGTTAACTACAAGAAGAGAGAGGAGGAGCAGCACCCAGTGTGGGGGCTGTGTTTGTCCTCAGAGCCAGTCAAGGATCAGGGCAACTAGAGAGGGCTCAGAAAAATAGTATAAGGTGAAACCGGAAGACAGATCCAAAGCTTGCAAGAACCAATAAGACATATTAGAAACACTGTCACTAGCCAGGCAAAAAGGCCACAGAGGACATTTAAGGAAAGTATAAAAAGATCAATCTGACTACAGTGGAGGATATGGAGAAAGCAGCACTGGCAGGAAGAAAAAAGGCTATTTCAAGGATCCAGTCGAGAAAAACTAAGCAGAAACTAGTGGGCTTCTTCTACTCTTACCAGCTTTCTTTTGATCCTCTAAGACAACTTAGAGTTTAAAAAATCTTTAACATCATGAATGACTTTATTCCCACTTTCATGGATAGTTTTGTTGCTATTGTTGTCTTTGCTTGTTTTGTGAACTTGCACTGTAATTCTGTCCTGGAACACTTGAAACATCTAATTAGTACAGGTAATCCCAACTCCTAGGGAGACTGAGGCAGAAGAGTAACAAGGAGGAGACCAGGCCAGGCAACTTAGTGAGACTATCTCAAAAAAGGATTGGGAGTGAAGCTTAGTGGCAGAGAGTCCCTGGGTTCAATCCCCAGCACTGAAAGCTCATTCTTTCTGTATGTTTACAACAATCTTGGATTTAAAAGTATATACTAAGCATGATGGTTCATGCCTGTAATGCCTCCTTATTTAAATTGGTCAGTTCTCCAAATCATAGTTCCCAGGTTAGCATGGACCATCATTTCACTGTAAGGCATACCGCTTGCTTCTGACTTGCACAAGACTATCATACTACAATCTGTCATCAAGTTGGTAAAGGAGAGATTAATGTTTTTAATACACTCTTCAAACAAGACTCGTCTGGGAAGACTTATATAGACCTTCATTTCTTTTAAAAGCCTAAGTTTTGTGTTCTTTAGATGAACAGCTTAGGCAATATCTATTTAAACATGGCATATTTAGCAATTAAAACATAATATTTGGTGATGAAGAGATTCTGTTCCAAGTTTCTTTTCCAACGTGTAGACAATTTAGCTATAAAGGGAAAATAAGCAAAGAAGATCTTGGTCACGCTGACATGACCCTAATGCTTAATTCAGTCTTTGTATTCTACCTTTATTTCAGCTCCTCGAGCACACAAGAATAGTGCTAATTATTGCTCTTGAGATGTCTTCAATCTCTAGTGCTCAGTTCTAACTATGGAGATAGTTTAAGCAACCTGATGAGGCAGAACTGGTTGTTATTGGGCCTGCCTCTGCCTTCCATCCTCCCCAACCCTTCTCCCTCTCACTCTTAGTGTT